>PNEQ01066497.1:0-47332 GCA_003012365.1 Medauroidea extradentata | reverse complement strand
AGGCTTTCTTCCAGCGGGATGGCATTTTAAATTCGCGCAACAGCCATCTCTGGTCAGATGTTAATCCGCACGGCACGTTTATCCGTAGTCACCAACACCGATTCGGTGTCAATGTGTGGGCCGGTATCATTGGTGATGTGTTAGTCGGCCCCTACCTACTTCCACCCCGTCTGGACAGCCACAGATATCTCGTGTTCCTGCAGGAAACTCTCCCAGAGTTGTTAGAGGAGGTGTCATTGCAAGCTAGACAACAAATGTGGTTACAGCATGACGGTGCCCCGGCCCATCGTGCGCATATCGTCCGCACGTACCTTAACCACAGATTACCTAACCGATGGATCGGCAACGGTGCACCCATTGCCTGGCCTGCACGATCACCCGACCTTAATAGGCTGGACTTTTTCTTCTGGGGGCTCATGCGGAGTGTCGTGTATGAGACCTCGGTGGAGTCGAAAGAAGATCTTGTCGGGCGGATCGTCGCAGCTGCCGGCAACATTTCCGGCATGCAGGGTGTCTTTGAACGTGTTCGACACAATATGGTGCGTCGTTGCGAACTGTTCGTAGAACATGATGGCCATTGTATCGAGCCTTTTTTGTAAGATGTGTAATGTGTAAATAAATGTAATTACACAATACCTGTTGTTTTTCACTGACTCCACGTACTATCCGACATGTAATAAAACGAAGGAGTGGACAAATGTGGGCGCCTCTTAGCGGATACAGTCTTGTGGGAAAATGTAGGGCAACGAGGGGAAATGAGAGATCCCCGTAATACTCTCCAACCATTGGCATTGTCCACCACAATTCCCATATGCGAATATCCAGGGTGACCCCATTGAGGATCGAACCTGGATCACCTTGCTAGGAGGCGGACACGTTTGAACGATTTAATGCTCAGTATGGCTCTGTGGTAGCGGTGCAAGACATGTTACATATCCGCACAGGCGTTGGGTAACGACACTCCACTCCACCCTCCGTTACTTACATCGCTGTTTCTAGGGAAATGGTTGGCCTAAGGGTCTTGTACTAAGGCGACCTTTTTTGTTGATTTGAACACGTTCTTTCATAAACAATGGTCAAATTACGATTACACGTTACGGCTACCAAATTTCATGCGATCGAAATTTCAAATATGCCATTTGTCCATGAAGGGGGATGATTTGTACCATATTAACATGTTGGGGTCAGACGTCTTATTATAGCCCATAGCATGTCCACATTGTTGTTGCTACATCTCCAGCGTTGTTCGATATTTTAATTATAATCGATTTTGAAAACACATTTTCAAGGGCTCCTAACACCCTTCATATGCACTTTCGGGACAATTGTCAAATGATAACCCTACCTTATTTTGCGTAAGGAATCACCCCACCAAGTTTGTCGGTCGAATTCACACTCACCCTATATATATATATATATATATATATATATATATATATATATATATATATATATATATATTTATTTATTTATTTATTTGGGGAAAGGTTTTTGTCCCACTTTGTTTCATGGCCTTACCAGCACACCTACAGATCGACTTCATTCCTATTGACAGAGTATTTTTGCGCAGACTTGTTATTCATTTGACTGTGCCAATCAGTACACGGATAACTGCGAGACACCACGTCTGTGATTTGCAGGTTTAACCTCCACACGGGTGCTACGGCATCCAATCACTGACCGCATAGCAGAGCTGCAGGCGAGCACGTAAGGCACTGAAACAAAGTGGTGCAAAATTCTTTTCGCTTGTGTGTGTGTGTGTGTGTATATATATATATATATATATATATATATATATATATATATATATATATATATATATAGAGAGAGAGAGAGAGAGAGAGAGAGAGAGAGAGAGAGACAAACCATTACGAGAATTATGAGAATTTAACCATCCGACGTCGCTGTGAAGTCCATCTATCCGTGACAGAAACGAGAGGCCCCGGACATAGGAGAGATGGCGCTAAACTGACGTTGGAGAGTTCGCGGAGAAACCGGTTTAAGGGCTTGGGCCCGAAATTCTCGGCTTTCGAGAGAAATATTTTTTAAAATTCATACGAGAGTCAATATCGTAAAATTGCTTTGTAACATTTTTGCAAATTGGTTTTACTTTGCATTTTCGAGCCAAAATGTATGAGTATAAATAATTTATCAATTAAAAGGAAATTTTGTTAATTAACTAATTAGCGACTATTTTGCAGTCTTCTGACTCGACAAAATGAGAGTATGCAGTTTAAATAAGTCACAACAAAGTTACGAAGCGATTTTACGATATCGGCTCCCATTTATGTTTTAAAAAATAATTGCCCTTAAGTAACAGTCGTTAAGTAGTATCCAGAAAGTGACGTAGTCATATGCGCAAACATCAATACTTTGTTATAACATTACAAAATTGGGTCAACCGCATATCTTCCAGGGCCACTCGTTTGTCACGGACATTATCTGTACGGGAAAGAACATGCCGCGAAATACTTACAGCTGGTAGTCGGACTATAGAACTTTCAATCCACAGGAACATAACTGTGGCCTTTATACGACTCCGCTACATTCGCTAGCAATGGCATATATCCAACCAAAGTCTTCAGTTGGTCACAGACCCCTTTAAAAAAAAATCTCAGGACTTTCAACTAAAATGTCGTCAAATGCACGAACTGTCACACATATACGTATTCACGAATACAAACGGAAGTCTCTCTGGTTGTTCATGAATATGATATATATAAGCTTTACTGTACTAAAAATGTTACTGCATCATCTGTTACAACAAAGGGCAATGAAAATATATTCCAATTGTTTATCGTGACAGGATTCCGTTAAACAGCAAACGTGTGGGCCTACATTGAAACGCGGAGCTATAGTTTAACAAATGTGCCTGCCGTAATTATAAGACCTTGAAAATGTTTATTGGTTAATGAGTGAACAGAATCTTCATAGCAATTTTCCACAGTGTTTCGTTTTAAACTGTTCTTTTTGACATTAATTTACAACAAATTTTGATGCGGATTTTTACTTTTATTTTATTTAAAGGTTCAATTTGCTCAATAATAAATGTTCCAGCGGTATCTACAGGGGAATATTTCGGTAAACTTCTGTAGTTTAAGAAAATTAACTTCCGTAATTTTACAAAAATTTAAATTATTTCACAATTACCTAAATTAATTTCCTGCAGAAAAATTTCTGACAGTATCCTGAAAATTTTCTTCAAGGAGTTTTCAATGATCTTCTAAAACCTATACCTTACGCATGATTTACTTTTTATAATGCACTTCAAAATGTTTTGCGATCAATATCTTAAGAGGGTGCATCAATTCACATGTAGGAATTATTATTTTTAGTACAGTAACTAAAGAATCAGAGGATTTACTGATAGCCTTAATGTGTATATACACTCGCATTGTACATTAGGATTATGTGCGAATTTTCGTACCTAATCTAATTGTTACTAAGTATTTCTTGCTTTTCGTAAATTGGCGACAGAGAGAATTGTTTTTAACTACGTATTATACTAATTTTGTTAATAATGAACGCTTTACTTGGTCATATAGCCTATATTGTGCGTAGTACGAGGTAAGGTAATCTAGAAAACAGTTTCGTTATATTTTAAAATAAATCTTAACTGAATTCATTTAATAGAATGTAATGAAGAGAAATCCGTCTGTAGAGTGTATTCCTTGGAAAAGTCATTTTAAGCTGTAATTTGTGGTTCTATGTCGGAACACCATATAAATTCAAAATAAGCCGCTGAAGGAAGCTACTGCACCAGCTAGCAGTATTACGTAACGATAGTGCACAGAAGATTAGGCCTCGTGATAAAAAATTCAAAACTTGAATTTTGAACGAAATGGGAAAATGAGCGTACAATGATAGGTTATATGGCGTCTTCGTGGAAATTCATATTTCGTCCGACAGCCATTTCTGTATTTGTAAACCCATCTACGGAATACGTTAGCATTGTTGTGTTAGTATTGCCTGTATCTAATTTAATGCAGCATGATAAAGACTGTTTGTGATAAAGTAAGCTCTTTTGAAGATCGTCTTTTTTAAAATAATAACTAAAATACCTATTTAATTTTTACCTTAGTCACTAGCTGTTGATTATTAGACTTACTTAGAGTAATATATTTATTGTTAAAAGTGGTATAAAATATAAATTGGCTGAAAAAAAACTGCTTCAGAAGTAGTCACTGTATTGTGAATCGCCTACATTGAACCACTGTTAGTCCGTGGTCGAGATCAAACATGCACTTCCTTGAGTTATCATACGAAGCGATATTACGTATCCTTCTACATCTGACTGAAACAGTGATGCATGTCTAATGAACAAACATGTGCACGTTTGAAGACAGTCTTGTCAAAAGTTGTAATGGAAAAATATATATTCTATTGTTGCATTGACCTTAGCTTATGAGAACGATGTCTGTGCTCTATGTTCATTGATTACGTTGTTTTTAAGTAGTTTTTTCGTCTCGTCAACAGCGAGGTCTTCAAAGTCGGTTATAAGAAATTTACACAAGGATGAGAACTAGGAAAGAAATTGGCCATGGCCTCTGAGAAGTAACCATCCCAGTATTCACCTGGGTCAATTTCAGGAAACCGTGAAAAACCAAAATCAGAATTGCCGGAGCCGGGGATCAAACTTGGATCCTCCCGAACGCGAGTCCAACGTCATACGGATGTGCCACCTGGCTCGGTCTCTTTGGCTGAAAGGTAAAAAGAATGTGTGGTAAAAGTACTCGCTTTACAGTGACCCCGCCTATAACAATGACGCGCGAATCAAGTGCACCATTTATCCTACGCGCAGTAAAGTGATGACACTATAATTTAATTGCTCGGTAAAATCTGCAGTGTAGTTCGATCTTGATAGTTTATTGATTGGTTTAGTTCATATCTAAACCACTCTTCAATTATGTGCCCGTATGATACGTTTTATTTTTATTATTTTATTTACTTTTTTTTTGTTATAAGGACTAAGAAACAGTTGTTCAAATGCGCGTCAAATAATGAAATTTCTCGAAAATCTTCCTATGCGTTTTTCTTTCGTAGAGCCGTACATTGTAAACACGTCAAATAGGCGAAAAAAAAAATTACGTAGATTTCTTTTCATCTGCAACCTGCTTAAACTGCATATCATGTGCGATATTAAAACGAAATAAAATTATACTTATGCAATGAAAGTAAGCTTCATGTTGGTCTAAACTGGTTATAATCATCACGAACGTAACAAAACATTAGGACTTCCGAAAAGTTTCTTCTGCAAAAGTACTGCATGATAACTTTTACTGAGACGTCCTCGACATTATGGAAAACTTAGGTAGGCCCTGACTCTTAATTTCAAATCTCAATTTTTTTAAATAGCCGTTTATATTTTTAATTATATTACTACTGTGCACGATTACTAATGCAAACAATTTTGCAATATTACCGATTCCAAGTTCTAACATCATATTTTGTATGAATTCTATTTTAGACCTATGATATTATTACTTCTTTCACTACAAGATAGTATCGACATTAGAGTATAGTAGCAAATTTGTAATTAACTAATATATTTTTAAAATAATTATAAAACAGAGTTTTGCAGATGTACTATTTAACGCACCAAAAATATGTATCAGCAAAAGTCATATCTGACGTGTTTTTGTTTGTTTTGGAATGGTATGTTAACCTAGCAAATTTTCTCTGCACGTTTTAGAGACTGCTTGTGCCAAATGTTTCTAAATTTTATCAGTTTTACAATATTATCAAAAGTCGCAATTAGTTCCTTTGCTATCACCTTCAGTTAATTGTTACAATACTACTGCCTTAGTAGGGTACGCACTGTTTGTATTGAACATTGTAAAAATGTTGAACAATATTTCTAAGACAAAAAACTAAATACCATTCTTGATATATCAGTTTCTGTCATACTAAAAATTTACCAATGCGATATTTGATTGCCTAAATTAAAAATACGTTAGTTCTTTTCAAACCCACGCATTTAAGTATAAAAGAACGTTAATTAATAAAACTTGTACTACGATAAACATACTGCTACTATATTTTCACAACCATATAAATTTCAAATTAAAAATCGCATTTACAACGGGAAAAATAATGTTATTATTATCGTAAATGAAACATTGATGTAATCCAAGTTCATAATACTAATACTACTACTATTAATTAGAAGAATAATAAGAACAATAATAATTTAAAAAATTCCCTCATTATAACAATTTTATGTTGACACTTTGAAAACTGTTTTATATAACGTGTGTACATCGCGTTTGGTGAACTCTGACAGATCTACAATAACGGTCCTAATAAATAACATTGTCTTCAACTGTGCGAATTACATTAATAACAGATATTTATTTGGTCATAAATTACATTTTTTGTTTACTATAAGCTTCATCATAGAGAACACAAAATCTTCGAATATGTTATAAAAATTTGTCCACTATCTCATTACACGCCAGTGTAATGATTATTTTGACGGTGCACATCTCACTTCGTGCAATCAAATGCAGTTAGTTACTGATATAAAACAAGAAGTAATAACACGTTCTTACCTGGGCTAATATAGTTTTCATAAATATCCAAATTTTAATCGTGATGAACTCTCCGATGGGCGGGCATTGTGAACGCTTAGCGGGCACACGGGAGCCGGTCGAAAATCTGTCGGCCGCATCAAGTTAATCGAGCCGGCGCCAGTTGACAGGGCGGCGCGTTTGACGGCAACTCGGAGGGACGGACGGACCAACGCGACTCCGCGGGTCTGCCATCGTCGTGTTCGAGGGAGGGGCGCGGGTCGGCGTCTCCTGAGCGCGCGAACTACGACGGGGGATGCTGTATAACGGCCACACACGGTACGTACAACCTACTCGCACGGCGCGCGGGCGAGCACTGGGGCGCCAGGCGCCGGCCGCACCCCGCCGCGCATGAGCACAGCCGTAACCCCCTCCCCCCATCTATTTCTTCCACCCATTAGCTGGTCGGCGCTCGGCTGTGCTGCCACCTAGCGGCGGACGCCACAACTACGAATACACAGTCTCTCCTCACACGGGAATAATCGCAAAAAAATTTGTTGTTTGGGGCAAAAATATTTCTGGCGTTCGTGTTGCTTGTCATTAGGAGCTTCTCTGATTACACCCGGACGAAAGTAATTTTTAATTCAACGGTTTCATAGCCAGAGAATTCTGATGGTCTTAGACTTATTTCAAACGACAATTTTGTTTCATATTCTGGTATTTGTTCATTAAGAAACAACTATAATTTAGCGAGGTAACTTCTAATAAAGTACTTGTATATATTCGTGTCGTAATGCCGCGCGAAGAGGCGCCTTTGTAAGCTGTACTCGCATCCGGGAGGACAAATGTTATATTTCGGAACTTGTCGTCTGATTTCGGTTTCCCGTGATTTTCCGAAGTCACATCTGACTACCTATCTGCATGCCCTCCATATATTACGGTTACTTATGTGATTCGTTTACTGAGGTTTTGCTGGTCAGGCTATATAAGTATTGCCGAATCCTACTTGAGAGTAGTGAAATAACTTTCAATACGTCAAATTTAAGTTTCATGTACGTGTATATTCATAATTTTAACTCTGTCTCACTGTAAACCTAATACTGTCATACTGAGTACCAGTGAACATAAAATGTATATTATTTTACCTGTAAAAAAACTTTGTTATGTATCTACAAAGTAATCAGTAATTTTTCGTTACATTTGAAGCATAATCATAGCGAATGAGACACGGGATTGGTGCTAAGCGAACCCTATTATAATATATAAAGCTTAGAGCTGTCGTCTTATACAAATCAATCAGATGAAATGAAATAAAGTTAAGTCAGGTATAGAAACATGGGAGTGCGATTGTGAAATAGACGGGCAGCCAGGTTTAAAGGTGAGCGAAAACGTTAAGCATATACATGTAAGAAAATGTGCAGTTTTTTCATTGATTACTAAAACCCCTTCATCTAATAAAATAAATACATTATACGAGTCTTGGTATATGCACGGTCAGCTACGGACAACTGAATCAGGGGAAAAATACTTCCTATGTCCTTGGTACGACATGTGTTCGCGGCATACCGAGTTGCGACTTTGAATTCATCGGTAATATTGACCTCGATAAGGTTTTCTTCCCCGTGGGGGTTTCTAGTTATATGATATTGTAGTTGTTTTAGTGTAGTTTATAGAGATGAAACTAGTTCAGGAACCCACTCCAATATTCACCACGTAATTATAGGTGTTAGTAAATATCAGTACTATTCAATGCAATTGCAAAGGTAATCCTTCAAGTAACATTAAAAATTGAGAACGTATTATGGAAAATATATAGAATAAAGCGTTACGCGTAACAGATAGGCTTATGCTAAAAGAAAAACGTATAGCTATAGGAAAATAAAGTCATTTTTTCTATGCGCAAACTATGAAGACTTTAATCCCCCAGAATAGCCACCCAGAACATTATAATATTAATTAAATGTGATAATTGTAATGTTATTAAAATATTGTTTATTTATTTCATGCTGTGCATTTTCTTCTCTCTCACTTTAATATTACGGACATTGTCACATTTCCTGGTGTCATTAATTGTGTTCAGTGTGTTTTATATTTAGGTAGTTGTCTTCTTGCATATAGGTCTATCCAGTAAAATATATTATCACATTCAATAGTGCCTCATTACAGGAATATATTACAAAGACGCTCAGATTTCAACAGTACATTTCAGCATTTTCCTGGTCTGGTAGAGTTCGACTGATGTGTTCTATGATTTAGTGTCTCATTGTTTGTTTGATTAAGGTGATTTGAATGGCACGCTTTTATACGTTATCCTACTAACTTTGTTTATATTTCACAGGCAATCACAGAAGTATCTAACTTACAAAAGTATGTCCATTATGACAGAATTAACTTCCAACGTGTGTGTACGTATGTGAGACACAGATAGATAGAGACAGTGATCAGATGAAAGACAGGAAGGAAGATAACGACTGTTAGAGACATATATAAATGGAGAGAGAAACATGGAGAGGTACAGAGATGATTTCTATTATCGTTATATATTCACGCAATGTGTTAGGGCTTATAATGTATAAGTTTATTTCAATCACTAGTAGGAGACACTGGTATATCGCGAAGTTATTTTAAGCCAAATTAGTCTCCAATAAACTGTAGCACGATCTTTGAAAGAACTGTGCAATGGGAATGCATGACTAGATTTAGTTGCTTGGACACATTCCGTGGCGAAATAAATGACTGCCAAAGATAGTAGAAAAACATAAATAAACAGAGTATGCTTATTTATGTTTTTCTATTATATTTAGTTTTCTTTGATAGGTATTTGTTTCGCAATGGTTTATGTCCAAGCAACTTAATCATTTTGTTATTGGACGTTGTAATTTGTGACACGTGTAAACAGTTTTGGGACATATACACATGTTCTGTATTAAACCTGTACAGTTCTTACTGGAACTTTTAAAAGAGAGAAACAGTGCTACATTTTAAATAAACAAAGGCCAAAAACCAATACAAACCTTCAGTTTTATGCACGCAGCACTTTGGAGACCAGCGTACATATAATTTTTCTATCGATTTTCCATTGTCTCTATCCATTTTTATTGAAATCCCAAATGAATAGCGCATGTATAGAATACCCGAGAGTAGGGCATCACACATCTGGAGCAGGCTTCTGAACAGTGAACCAGGTATTCTGAATCCGGAAGTATAACATGGAATAAAGCTCTACGATGAAAAAACGACGGAATGTGAAGGGCGGGTAAAATGGGAGTACCTAAGAAAACAAAAGCCAGCCAAGATTCCCACCGGGAATGGTACTCGAATCGCCTTGGTGGGAGGCAACCCTCTAGCCACTGGACCACGAGCGGATCTCTTGGATTCTATCACTGATTAAAATAACCTTATTTGAGAGCCTGCCAGAATATCAGAACGCTTTGACGAAGCGTTAATAAAATAAGTCTGCACGATGCGAGATTATTTTAGTGGTTAGGAACTCAAGAGACCGTCACAGCAGGATTCAGTGCTAGCCTTAGAGATCCCCAGTTTAATCCATGGATGGCTATGACAGTGCACACATTGAACTTTCTTCTTGGCATTTATGTATATTTAGGCTGTGTTCCAAACACCCACCATTAGCACTCACACTGGCTCCCGCACTCGTTCCTTATACTCTTACAAAACATTTCTAAATGCGTACGCACTCGTACTCTAATGCCAACAGTGTAATCACCGGGATCGCGCATCTAGTGTCTTATTCTAAAATATGATCTAGTACAGTAGAGACGGATCAGCAATAGCCCAACGCTACCAAGAAACTCGAACAGTATATCATTTTTCACAAGGCCGAGCAGACTGCAAACATCTCCAATTTCACACACAGGATTATCAGAGAAGCAATTGAAATCAGGAAGCACCCAAATTAATTTAGTACGAAATATGGATATAATCTCAGAATAATTTGGAATCATCTTCTCAAAACTCTCAGTAAGCAGCTACATCCACATTAATTACGGAATAGGAAGTGCAGTTTGCCAATGAGAATCAAGATCGTCTATGAATGGCCAGAATTCTCGGCCAGTCACAATGCTGCGATTGGCTGACACTTATATAACATGGGTACCCGAAAAGCTGAACCTTAGTGTACCCCTTATGATGTAAGCGATAAAAATATTGCCAAAACGTTAGTAGAAACCGAACTACGGACGTGGCCTCAACCCAGAAGCAGATACATAAATTATTTTTATTATTATTAGCCGTACCTGAGAATATACTCTTCGCAAAATGTGGTAGCTGCAAAAAAAAAAAATGATACTCCAGGGAATACACGTAGAGTGTGCATAGATCATGCATTTACAAACACTCGGTACACACACTCACACGCTCGCTGTCGTCCTCCCCCCTCCCCAACTCTTACTCTGCATTATAGGACAACACACTCTGACGTCATTTTCGAGTGAGAGTGCTCGAGTGCGAATATTTGTGCTATTTGGTGCATGTCCTTGTACGCACGCGGTTCGTTGCTTACCTGCCCTCTCGAAGTAACAGAAAAAGATTAAGAAGCATTATATTTTAAAAATGATATTTATTTGTAGGATGGTTTTGTTATCCAAAGTAGACGACTACAGCAATAAGGTTCCCTCTTGCGTGCAGATATTTTGAGTAATAAAAGCCTTGGAAACCACAGACAATTAGGGTTAGCTCTTGTTCACTCAGCATTTGCCTCGGTGCTTGTACGCTTAAGGCGATCAACCGCCGTGTTGTCCTCGCGTTCGCTTCGGTATGACTTTAAACGTAGACACGTAATTTTTTGCCGCGATAGTAATTATGTCGAATGCTGAGTTAAAATTACTATTTCTTATATTGTTATGTTGTTTAGAAACACACACACACACATATATATATATATATATATATATATATATATATATATATATATATATATATATATGTAACATTATTGCGATCTGATAAATTACATTATTTTGCTATAAATTCACAAATCCATAACATCTTACTAATGCTGATGTTGCAACTAGTCATGCATTATTCTTAAATTGTTATTATATTCTCGTCTTTTTAGAGTCATCAGAAAATGTGTATGTTAAAAAAGTGTAATTTACACTGAAGGAATTTTAAAAATGCTAAATCATTTTTAGTGATCTAAATGAAAATATTGTTATAATTTACTATATATAATTCAACACGCAGTGTGTGAGACTGCCCCCCCTCCCTCCTCAGCTAAAGGCGATTCTCAGGATATACAAAATACGTGGAAACTGAGGATGGATACACGTTGTTGACCAGATAGCTATTATTAAGAGGATGTTACAGTTCTTAAGCGGTAGTTAGTATTTTTCTTATCGATACTGACTAGTCGAAAATATTATTGAATATGTTGTCCTTACAGCGGCATGGCACTTCACGATTACGAGTGATTTTTGGTCTTTTACCTTTAGCAAAATGTAATTTGAAGTTTACTGAACCGTGTGAAAATATTTTGCCTAGCGTTTAGCAAGGTAATTAGCTACGTTCCTATTTTCAAATTAATAATAAATCGTACTGAGACGTGATGAAAAAGTGAGCAAGATGAATAATACGGTCTGTTAATGAGTTCAAGCGGAAAAAAATCGTAATTTTATGTTTGTATGTATAGTGTTAGTTTTGTTGACCTAACTTGGGTGAACATTTTGCTTTTATAGGATATTTAGATCAGTCATATTCCCCATTAATATAATTTAAAAAACAAAATTTAATTTTTTTTCCTTCTTATTAAGCACGAAATCCAATGAACAT
This sequence comes from Medauroidea extradentata, assembly GCA_003012365.1. Lineage (NCBI taxonomy): Eukaryota > Metazoa > Arthropoda > Insecta > Phasmatodea > Phasmatidae > Medauroidea > Medauroidea extradentata. Next base: position 35,033 of record PNEQ01066497.1, on the reverse strand, counting down.
AGTGAAATAATTCACATTAAAACTACATATCACAGGCTACTACTAGACGTTTACAACGAACCATTACAACATATTTTTGTATTTAAAAAAATACCGAAATTTGGATTTTTTTGCAACTTGTAGTATTTTTTTTATAGAAATACAAAAATATTTTTGTAGTTGGACTTTATGTGCTGTAAGCACTGCCCCGTTACACAAAGTTATATTGATGATTATTTCATTTCATTGTGTTTTTTTTCCGCGATAGGTAACAAGTAAATACGTGCAAATTTTTATTCTTAAATGACATTATTATCAAACTGGCTGAGCAATTTTTATTATAATACAAAACTAACCCAGTTTCATACAAATATAAAATTACGATTTTTCTTTACTTGAACGTTCTTATACGACATTCGTGAATAGGCGCCCTATAGACGCGTGAAGCGGTTTTTTATAAACCTGTTTGATATGACGCTCCGTTTATGCAGCAGTGCCTTACCCAAACTGTTGGCTTCTGTGAGGTTTATCGTAATATCACTTGATATTGGCTCATTCCATGTTGTAATTTTTGTATCCATTCACAATTCCCTGCACAAATTTAGCTGTGTAATTAACGTCCCAGCAGCTCATAGTGTGTCCCATGTACATATTTTTAAAATGCACTGTTACTTCTGGCCAACGATTAGAACTATTATTCTGTGCTCGCATTCTACAAACTGATGTTACTTGGGACACCAAGGTAACTAATTTTCTGTTGTTTATTGTGTTGCATCTATGAATGAATAATTCGTACTGAAAACTTAAATAAGATATGTTCGATAGTGATTACTTGTGTTTCTACATACTCTTATGACTGCTGTACATAAAATAAACTTCAGAGAAAATAATGTCTCAAGTTTCATATTGTCTCAAGTAGCTGACAAGGATACGCTACGAAATATTAAACACTGCCAAACCTCGAAAACACAGATTCATAACGTTGGCGCCTTACGAGTCACCAACAAGCCAACAAGAGCCAACGAGGTGTTCTGGGTGAAAAATCAAGTCACTTATGATTAAATAATAAATTCCCGACTTTCGGTTGTGTGAAATGAAGAAATTTCATGTTCTAAGTGTTGCTTATATCTACTCTAAAAAATACAGACACCAATAAAATTTCTTAGCTTAATTTTGATGATATCACGACACATTGTTGATTTCCGTGGCAACTACTGTAAGATATCAGATCGTTGAAAATAATGTTATAGTACTTAATTTATAACTTTCTCATTAGCGTAACTACAAAACCCTTAGTTTTTAACTAACACCTTAGACATTTAAAGATGTATACACTTTAATATAGACAAAAAATTAAACAAAAAATTCCCGAACACAGTGATGTCTCGTAGGTAATATAGATGGTTTGCTAATAGTACGAAATATTATTTTCATAATTACACTTTCACGGATACTGTGAAGTTATAAAATTTATTTGATCTTACATTTCACAAACTTCTAAAATATGGTAATTGGTTTTCATTAAATACTTTTTTTTAAATGTCCAACAAAAATTGTGTGGTAGAAATGGATAAATAATCTCAAAAGAAATGAAATTATTACTGCAGTCATGTGCATGATAATACAGAAGTTGTAACGAGAGAATGATATACGTTTATTGATTTATTACACAGTATCTTGGGTTACGGCGAATATTCACAGTTGTTCGTTCACTTCAGTGGGTTAAAGTACCTGGTTCACAGCGAATGTACATCCAGGTGTCCAATTCTCTTCAGTTTTAACTACTAAGCGACAATTTAATACAGGCAAGTTCATTCACTGCGATTTGTTAATTATTATAGTCTTCAAATTCTGATGCTAATTAGTAATATGAATTACGCTGTCAGCTATTAACAGTACGCTGATAACATGGGAAAACAATACCTAATTTTAAGGCTCGGTTTTAGTCGCCATACAGATTTTTTTTTTTTTAATTCTGAGAAAAAAATATGTGGAAAGTGCAGTTATAGTGCGACTTATATTCGTCCTCCGCTAGTAAAGTAATGGCATTTGAACTTGTACGGTATATTTATATCAAATTCAGTCATACAAGTTAAGAATTTTAATAAAATGCCGGACTAATTGCGGTCTAAAGACATGTTAAATGTTCAACTCGTACGATTGCGCAAGATAAATAGAATTTGCGCTACAATGGAACATTCCACATTTTTCTTCTCAGAATTTCATAAACACGAAAAATTAAACAATCAATTACGGTGACTAAACCGAGGTTCTATACTGAATTCACTGAATTTGACACCTTCCTAAACATCCAATAGTAAAATGTAAAATAATAATGCATGTTGTTCTACTAACTTTACGCTTTACGAATTGTATACGCACAGTTGACGTACATAGTTAGCAGCTACAAATACGAATTTTATGTGCAATATTATTTGCTTGCATAACTGCGGCTTAGCTATACTATGATAAATTACTGTGCAGGGAAATGTACTATCTAGCAAATTACGTAATATATACAGAGCTCGGCAATTTTTGTTCACCGTAGGAAATAAAAGGAAATGCGACATAGGCGACAATTTAACGAGGGTTAAAAATTACAGAGCTTATACGCGAGGAAAAACTGAATTGACACACAGTGATTTTGTAGTATATTTTCCCATAGGAATTCAAACATTAACCTTATAATTTTAGTTTGTATACAATATTGCGTCAGTCTAATTAAAGTTTCTATTTTTATGTTTTACAAATCAGATAGGTGTTTATACGGGTGTATCAGTCTAAATAGGTGTTCTTGAAAGACCTAAAAATTTCAAGCTTCATTTGCAAGATATACCATTTGTCAAAATATGACATTTATAATTTTTTTTCATAAAAATAATATTCGTAAAGAAGTTACGCAATTTGAAACCTAAGCGGTAAGAAGTAGATATATGAAGCAAGTATAAGAGTCAAAAAAATGGAATGAACACGTCATAGAATGTTACTGCTCTGGAACATTTAGGCTGAATGGATTATTTCAAACACCACGTCTGAATTCTGGAAATAGAACAATGGCCGAAAAACAGTTACGAGTCGTGTAAACGACGTACCATTAGCATTTGCAACATTACAGTTCAATAACGTTACAAAATCAATTTCTGTACCTAAAAAACACCTGCAGCATGGAAAGTTATTTCGAAAATTAAAGGAAGATGGTACATATGCGTGGTTGTACTTCGTTGGTGAGTAGCGGTAAAGTATGCCTGAGCGTGTTCGGACACGCGAACTGTTTTGTTACTAATGTAATTCTGGTTCTTTATTCACTACGATAGGTCGCTACAGGAATACAGGTACAGAAACACATTCATACGGATGCTGACTCCATGCTTCGAACTTAGGTCTATGGGATTGTCTGACGGCCACACACATTTCCCTGTATACTTAACATCATTCTTCTTAATTTAATTAGAAAGGTGTATGGTTTATTCCTAACCGATATTGATTTTTGTCACATCACATTCACGTGTTCGTCAACGTAACCTGACGATTGTACACCCCTACTGTTGAGAGCAGAGATTGGTTACTATACTCATTGTTCTTGATTTATGTCTGGCTTTTTCGTCATTTCTATTCCATCTTTTATCCTTATGTATATATAATTATATATAAGTAAATATATATACATATATATATAATTATATATAATGTATGTATGTGTGTATTTCGAATTATTTGTAGTGTCGTAACATGAGTATTTTACTAATTAATTTATAAAGTGCAGTAGTTGAGAGTAGGCATGTGTACAGTTAAAAACCTTTAATTTTCGTATTGTACAGCATTACAGTAAACAAATTAAGGCCTCACTCTTCAGTTTTGCGGTGGTTTCGAAAATATTTTTAATGCAAATTAATATCAATAATTCATTCTTATAGTTTTGATACTCATTTATCATCGTTTGTACCTGAATTTTTCTGTTGCAATATATCAAGCGGGTTTTTAGATTTTTGCCCCTGAAATATCACATATTTTGTTGTCAAAATAAGCCAAAATGTAGGAAAATAATGTTTTTGTTTGCAAACGATACATTATTTAAAAAACACTGTGACAAAATTGTGTATCGTATGACTGTACACAGTCTCAAAATTTTCATAGTATTTGGTCAAAAATACTTGAGCTATTTGCAACTGTTTGAAATTAATGAATGACCATAGCTTTATGTCTAATCATATTTCGTATACAACAGGATATACTAAAATAACTCTATTAAGTTACATTTCCTCGTATTTTGACCTAGTCTGCGCGCCTTGAATCGATTTCCTCGTGGCACAGTAGGCAGGTAATTGGTCTGCTAGTCCCATCTGCCCGGCTGTCCGCTGTAATTATAACCGACTGGTGAGCAATCCTGTTAAGGAGCGCTCACTAAATTACACCAGTCATTACGCGTTTGTCGCTATCTCGTACGACAGCTCGCGTTTATACGATCAATTGAACTTCACATCCCCTCTCGTGTTCCAAAACATTATCTCTGCCACGAGGTCGTCTGTTTTTCCGGATTGCTGACAATAAAGTAATTTCACAGACATTTCTATCTAATTCCAAAATCCAAATAATTTCCTTATCCACTCCAATAAAGTATCATACCGCGTTTGAGGATTATGAAAATTCAGCCAGAAGTCTTCTAACATAGCCTACTGCTGTGGAAAGGTATACATAAATATGATCAAATGTAACTCAAATGTAATCTGTTAGAAGGGCGTGGTACACACGGAACAAAGACGGTGCAGAATAGCAGGAACAATTACGTAAACACGAAGATGACTTCAGGCACTAAGTATATCGAAACATGATGTATTGGGTTTCAGTCCCAGGTACGTCATTGTTAGAAAATTGACTTTTACATCTACTTAAAATTGGCCTTCAAATTCTTAAAGCATATTTGCTTAATGATAACGTAAGTGAGCTTTACGTCTCGTCGACAGCGCGGTCATTAGATACGGTGACATACTACTTGCTACAACAATGACAGGAGCTGGGAGCGGAATCGACCATGGCCTTTATTAAGGAAACATCCCTGCGTTCGCCTGGAGCAATTTCGCGACACCATGGAAAACAGAAATCAAGATGGCCGTAGCCGGGGATCGAACCCGGATGCTCCCGAATGCGAGCTTTGGAATGGTCTTTAAAAACGCCACGCAGCTCAGTGCACATATATGCATAATATATACAGTCACGGTGCCATAACTGTCATACAGTATACTGTATACAGTGAGAGTGTACAAAACTGGTGTCTTCTTGGACAAAGTCTTCGAAGTGTTCATTTTTAGATCTATATTTAGGTAATTTACCACCATGGTGTGCTTTTTTACTAACATCTTTATGTTGGTGGACTGACAGGGAAGGAGGAAATATTGGTTAGTATCTTGAGGTATAAATTCACTCTATTTTGTGACTGTGTAAAACAATAATGAACTTTGCTCAGCTTTATAAAGGTATTCGTTATATTTAATTAGTAACTGAGCATGCTGTGAAGCTTGTTAAGAGAGCACTCGTGTTATATTTGCGCATATACGCGAAGATAAAGCATTTTTAAAGCAAAAGTTTCCCTTTGCTATAACGTGGTTCAAAGAAATTGTTTATGCAAATTTGTATTCGTTTGATGAACGACTGTGCACTAGCCTAGTGGCTGAAGCATTTGAGTGAGCGGTTATCGGGGTGCCTTACGAGCTGTTAAAACAAGGGAGTATATACGCATTAACTAAACAATAGCCAGTGATTGGACATATACAAAATCTTTAATGAAGCAGGTATATTACTCTGTTTTATAAGTTTATGTCAACTAAGGACGTATTTGGCAATACATTACAGAATAAAATTTATTGATTTTTTTGTAACCAGTAATCTTAGTAAATAACAGTCGCTAGATTTGGTATTTGAAATCATTGTAACCGTATGTTTAGTAATGCTTACATATGCGTGACTAAAAGCTTAACATTTTATTTGTGATTTCAACTATATTGTCGGCGGGAATGCAGATTAACCTCGTACTAAGACTCCTAAAGAGTAATGACTCGTAATACATTAGTAAACGTGTCACTATAGCTGTTCTGCGTTTGTTTATATTATTTATGTCATTTGTTTATTCCGTCAGTTTCGCAACGTATTAATTTAGTTACTAGATTTATCTCTGACTCAACAATATCATTTCATGAAAAATATTTTCCTTTCCAGCGTAATACTTTCATCTTAAGCTAGGGATTCTTTATGTTATATATATATATTCCTTAGTTCGGAAAAAAATACAAATATTTTTTAATTACGGTTCCGTGTTTTAGCTTTGGATTGCAGTATTCTATCCACCTCTTGACTTTGGTACTATAGCTTCTTGTAAAATGCTATCTTTAATTATATGCAAATCTATGACAAATAGAAAATAACGGTTTAAAGCCCAGCTGCTTATTTACTGTATTTCAATTTGCTGCGGAACTTACTTTGTGGTGAAGTGTTACTACCATAGCTCTTTACTACACTTACAAATTTTAATCTGTGTTAGAATTAAAAGATTCCTATTTGGTTTGCGTAAAGTTGTTAATAATGTAATAATTACTAAAGTGTCTGTTACATGTAAGTGTTAATAATCGTCAGAATACTCTAGTTATCAAGAAAAGGACGTATTTTGTTACGTAAAATAATATTAACTTGAGGAATGTTCATTGTTTGGGTGTTCATATTGTTATTCTTCATTTCATACGCTACACACGTTAGAAAAATTGGAAATGATTAAGAAATGACTCGAAATTTCTAAACGAAGAAAAATACAAGTTCAAGATCTGAATTATTTAAAAAGACTCAGTAACATTAAACATTTAACTGGTCTTTAAAATTCTCGATGTGAATGCTTTGAATTTTCTTCAGTTGGGTTAGCTGAGGTGACTGTAGTAATTAAAAAAATACCAAGACAGCTAGTAAACAAAAATTCTCATCTGCTAATGGTCTTCTTTTTATGTAAAAGAAACCTCAGTGGTACAGTGGTCAGACAACGTCAATGCCACAAAGAAGATCCTTGTTTAATTCCTTATTTCCTCAAGTGCGGACGTTGGCCGGCGGACTTTCTCAGGCAATTCGTATTTTCTCCGTATTCAACTAATCAGCAGTAGTATAAAACTGGGACTTTTATAATATTTATAAGGTCCGTATGCTCTCGGTAATCATACTGGAACTTGTCCATCGTTGTGCAGGTTTTATAGAATCTAAAATTGTCTCATCCTTGTAAGAATAAAGCGAAATTAAGGTTTCGCAAACTCGACTTAAGGGTGGCGGTACAAACATATTGATAAATGTATTTGTCTAGCCCTCAGTATGTTTGTCACAACAATATGTGTGAAATTTCACGAAACATACATTGTTTTTACCGAATAAGTGCCATGAAAACTCCCTGAACGAAGGAAATAAACTGCAATGCTATTTATTTACAATAATTTTTACGTTATCTTTGACATGAACATTATCTATCAATAGTCATGTCCGTACTTGCACACATGAACATTCTTCCCTGTGTTTAGCTTTTACCACGTTATTCGCATAACGACCATTTGCAGAGCAGTTGTATTTAAGTCAGGCTATTTTTATTTTCCAATGTGTTGCTTACTTGTTGTCATGTTTTATTTCCCATTAAGTATGGTAATCCAAAAGTATCTCAATACCTAGCTAGTTGTATCACGACGTCAAACTTCCAGTTTACACGCGAGACTTAAGTGTATAATTTTATAGTGCGAAGACACAAACACAAGCTCAAGCTCAGTAACGATGGACATATTGACACCCTTGACCATCCTCAAACATTATAACAAGTAAATTACATGTAATTGTCTAATAAAACATCAGATTTTGCAAACATTGATCTGAAAATACGCTTATGATGCATGTTGCCACCCAACAAATTGGAAAAAAATTACCGTAATTATGCTTAAAGTCAATACGTGTATTTTTCCACATTTTATCGTGTTTCGTCAGTTGGAAATCTTCTGCTAGTTCTTTATCTCTATACATAAAAGTGAACACGGACTGACTGACTGATTGTCGGATTGACTGTCTGACTGACTGATTGACTGACTGACTGACGTATCAAACTCAAACCACTGCACCTGTAATCGTGATTTTTTTTTTTGTGGTTTCCCCTCAGGTCGTAGGCGAGCACAAAGAAAGGATTTTCCGAAAATCGACCTCTAAGGGGGTGAAAAAGGGTGAAATGTATTTCCGAAGAAACTTCAATACAGCTCGAACTAGATGGCCTATCATTGACATGTTTACTTTATTGGAACACACATAAAATGCATATTAGCCTATTCAATTTAAGGATTTTTTTAATTCAAAATTTTATGGGGTGAAAAGACGTTACATGTGTTTCCGATTTACTATCGATATCTATTGAGTCCTTCGGGATAGAGAGTTGGTATTCACTTCAAAATGTTGCTTACGTAAATACCCAAAAAGTAGTTTTACGGTTTTTTGAAATTCGACCCCAAGCGGTAAAAACGGGCAAAATGTGTTTTTTTTTATGAATCGTCTATATCAGTGAAACACGATTGACTATCATCGTGAATTTTACTTCCGTTAGTCACGTATACATGTGACTAACATAGGACAAAAAGCTTTTCGAGATTTGATAATTAAGGGGGGTGAAAATACGTGAAATGTGTTTTAGATTATTCCTCTATATCTATCAATCTAATCGAGATGTAGAAATGCTCTTAGCTTTAAATTGATCTCCATGTAAATATCTAATTACCATTTAAATATTTTCCGAATTCGGCCCAAAAGACGTTAAAAAAGGGTAAAATGTGTTTTCGATTCGTTTTCGATTTGTTTAAGATTGATGCTTACTAAAAAACCTGAAAATTTACTTCACGAATTTTCGAAATTCACCACCTAAGGAGGTGAAAAGGGGTGAAAAGTGGTGAAATGAGTTATGAATTAATCGTCTATATGACTTGAGCCCAGTGGACTATTGTCGTGTTTTTCACGTCCACGAGACAACAATTAAGTATTCTAAAACGTGATTAAAGGGTTTTTCGAAATTCAGTCTCTTGGTAGGTGAAAAGACCTGTAATGTGTTTGCGGTAAATCATCGATATCTATCGAACCCGTCGAGATATACAGTTAATTTTTGTTTCATGACTATAGTTACAGAAATCATCGTAAAACGGTTTTAAGATTTTTCGACATTCGAACTCACAGTACTGTGCAAGGGTCATACGTGTTTATTAATTAATGAACGATTTTGAGTCGACTGAGCGGGTTATTGTCGTGATTTGCACTTCAATTTGATACGTATATAAATCTGAAAGACGTGAAATTAAAATATTTCAAAATTCGACACCCAAAATGGTGAAAAAAACACAAAATTTGTTTTCCATCAATCCACGATATCTATCTCACCAGTATAGACATTTAGCTGTTGTTCGCGTCAGAGATGCTTACGTAAATATTTAAAAATTACATGTAAGTTTTTTACTTTACGAGATAACTTAATTATTCAGAATAAAACTAAGTTTGTAAACTTTTTAGGCAGACGATCAGAAAAGCAAGTAGGACCAGCGAGAAATAAATTATACCGGAGTTTCACTCTATAGTAAACTATCGACAGGTGGTGTTGTGCAACCTCTATGAGCACAGGACATGAATATTTTATATTTTAAATTAAATTTGTTTTCACGAATTATTTCGACGTTACGTTACGCAGTTCTTTGTAGATCAGGTCTACATTCCGGGAGGTTCTGGGCTCAAATTCCGTTAAAAGCTGCGTGTGAATGTTCAATTCTGACGCACAAAAATTGCAAGGCAGATCAAATTAGTGCAATTTGCGCGTAGTCGTTAAAAGTGGTGGAATGGATTATGCAGTTTACTTTCCACTTAGGCTCCTCGATTACATCAGCTCACGATGGCACCGTCACCAATGGTTGTGCACAGGATATACCAGACGTTTTTCATTCGATTAACCTCTTACAATTAAGAGTCAATAACTTCCCCACAACATCAAATTTTCAGTGCTATAAATAAGGTCCAGGTGAAGTCGCTGTTGGTGGCAGAGACAAACTTAAGACTGCTTTTCGCGTGGACAGACATAGCTACTTATTCTCCTGCAGAGTTACCTCAACTAGCAGTTTTTCAGTTAAAGTAAATATTATCAGTTATGAATAATACTCGCGTGCAAAGCCGCGGGGGAATGCTAGTTAAAATATAAGCACAATAAGTACTATTCAACTCCCGAATGACATTAAAGCAGTCCGTAAATGGTGTTTAGACCACAATACGTAGTACAATCTTGAGGAAAAAGTAGAAATTATGTTTACAGAAAACTATTCCAATTATATACATTTTTTTTCAATTATTACATTTAACGAGTTGGACCATTTTCGCAAACTTGGAGTGATACTTGACTGCAGACTATAGTTCTATCACTACATGGACAAAATAATAGTTACTTCCGTACATATATTAGGCTTATTGAAGTTTATAGCCCTTAATGCAGCTACGTTTGTGTTTGTATTTATCACTACCAACATTCGATTAGGTTCAGTTACTTGAAATTCTGTTACAGTTAATGACTCCAGGAGATTGAAAAATATACAGTGAAAATGTTTCAAACTATTTTAAACATGTCCTCTTCTAGTAATTACAATGAATCCGGTTCCTACCGAATGTGATTCCTAAATGTTAACTGGTGCACCAACTATCTCGGTCTTTTGAACGTTGTTGCTTTATTTATCTTTTAGTTTATGTCGTTCCTGATACAATGACTGTTCCGGAAAGAAGTTTTGTGTTTGTCGTGATACGACTTTATTACTTTCCGGAATCATATGTATGTTATATGTTTATCGACAACTGCTAACACTGTTTTTTTTTTTTTTTTGCAATTTGTTAAAATAAATGTGGTATTTTCTGCAACTCGGCCGCATTCGCTTGCAATAACGTAAGTCCATAAGAAAGGTTTAGATTGTAATTCCATTCCTTTATAAAAATCATTATGATCACAAATATGCTAATATTAGAGTCAGGTAATAAGTATTCAAAATGTCGAGTAAAGTAGTTTTGTTTAAGTAGCCAATATTAATTCATATTTATTTATAAACGTGTCTTTAATTTTACGTGAGATTGTGACTGATAATTAGTAATTTTCTGTTACGAAAAAAAATTTCTATGTACAATGAGTTTTCCGCATTGTACAGGCTATGAAGTTTTTCTCTTTACAGATCAGAACATTGCTTTTGAGCAAAGTCGTAATTAATAACCGAGTAATCTCTTAAGTTTATCCCGCGCGTGGGTAACATTTTTTTTTTTACTTGTAAGGGACGCAGGAGCATTTTGGTGGTTAAAACGGGAGAGATTTATGTGACATATTACTTACAGCCTCGGGATTTGGCCATGAGGATGTGCGGGAAAGGACGGAAGAAAATGTCTGTTTTGCCGAAGAACGAAGAGAAGGGATAAAAAAGGGTCCGGTTCTTGGTGAATGTAGGCGTGGAGGTGGGGATGGATTTCTACATGCGAGAGAAGAGGCGTTGTGGATACCAGGAAGCGGAAAACGTGCAGGTGAGCGAATGCGAAAAGACATTATGTCCTCCCCTTCATAAAATGAATTCAAAATACGAAATGGGTATCCTTATCGTAATTCTTCCAGCTCCTTACTTTCTTTTACATGAACAGTGTGAAATACTGTCGAAAGCGGACCATTTTGATATCATCAAAATAAATGCAGGTCAAAAAGCTATTTAGTATTAATGTTAAGTTCGACAAATGTGCGTACATACACTCACTGTATTTTCTGCAAGAGATAAGTTGAAGAATCAAGCATTTAAAGTATGTCTTTGAATTTTTGGCAATAAAAGAGTTGAATTACCATCACTGCCATACGTCTTAACATTAGCAGATTCATGAGGAAAACTAGCTATTTTGGCCTAAATATAGGAAAGTATGAAGCCTATATGAGTGTTCGATTATGCACTATCTTGTACACCGGTGTTCCGGCAAAACGGATGACAAAATAACTATCTTTGTTTTCTAAATTTGAAAATTGATAATGTTTTAAATGCATTCACACACATGCAGAAGTGAAGTAACTTACAAAGTTAACAGAATGAGATAAGTAAAATCAATTAAGTAATACTTGAATGTATCGTAACAATTAATTCATAAAATATACTCAGTTTGACTATATAACTTTCAAAAGTTAATGTACCAACAACGAAATACATCACTTTATATATCCAAAATATATTTACTGCATTATAATATTTTTCTACAGTTGTAAAAACTTTATTTTCTATTTATATGCGAGATATTTTTACTTTGTCATTAAATTAAATTCGTGGTAATATTATTCTAGTTGTTTTGGAAGTAATTAATTTTAAGGATCAGCGTAACTGGCACATATTTTACTTGAGAGCAAATTATTTATTTATGACAGGAAATAAAAAATTTACAACAGACAATATTGTGAATTCTGAAGCGTGAACAGTGCATGTGTGTTACTTCAAATTATACAGACATAATAAGCTACATTCTTCGTCGAGTGATTTTTCCTAATTAAACCTAGTAGGTAAATTTCAATGTGCGCAATTTGTACAGAAAATAGCACTATAAAATATATATTGCGGTCTTACACAATCTACACACTACCTGTATGCTTTCTAAGAATGGAATGCATGCGTTAAGTGCCTCGTTAGACAGGGTCATAGAAAAAATAAGGTGTTACAGGATCACCAATAATAATAAAAGGCCAGAATGAATGTAAAGCTCTTAGTTCTAGCCGAGAGACATTTCCATCGCCTATCCGGCACGAATACTGGAATTTTCTAATGTTATGCTTCATAGAGACATAAAATATATTTTCTTCTTTGGCGCACAGGACGAAAAGTTGTTTTTAACAGTGTTATTTAAAGACAAGGTCAGAACGTTATGCTTTCCAAGTGGATATTTTGATAATGTTTGGGAAGTAATTATAATTGTTTTGCACCTAGGCAATGCCCATGTTACGCAGTAAGGGTGGATCACTACCCATGCATAATTATTTGCACTTAAAATTGTTCTTAGTTATATGTAAAGCTAATATTTTATATGCTAGTTTTTAGAGATACAGTTACTTTGTCTAGCTGTCGAATTAGTTTAATTATGAGGGATAATGCTAAGGATTTGCGCTGAAGTTATTACGTCCCTAAAGATCGCATTTAAATGCTGTTATCCTTGTCTGACATAAGCTATTATAGGTTTGCACCGAGGCACCTTCAACGTAATTAATTTGCAGAGAATTCCTTATAAATTACAACCAAAAAATATTTTAAAATGATTACTATATAATAGAAAGTAATATATATAAATATATATGTATATAGTAAACTTATATTACTAATTAATATAAATTTCTGTATGGCACCGACAGTTAGGGTTTTCATTAGATTCAATAATACAACAGCGCACTTGGTAATATACTTACTAAATTGTTTCTAATGATCTTTACAATTCAGATCTCAGCTCTAGTACAGTTTCCTTATTCAATATTAATAATAACCTAAATATGTAAAAAAAATAATAATATGCAAGTTCCTGTAAGTAATGCACAAACTAAATTTTTCTGGTTCCATATTTTATGTATGATATGATTGTAATAAGATGCAAAAGTAAACGAAAATATTAATATTTAGAGGTTTAAACTAACTTTGCCAAAGAATAAAAATATCTCTCAAAAGAAACAAAATTTTTCAAAATAAACCACTTTAGAATAACAGTCAATTCGGAATAAAGGGAACACTAAAGATTTAACCTTTGAAAAAAATCACTAGCCGTTACTGCATAAACGCCACCAATAACAAGAGTTACTTTACTGCTTGTAAGGTTGGTAGCGATTCATAGCTAGTAGTTCCGTGTATTTTCCTATTTAAATTCAGCATTAGTGAAAGCACATATGATGAAATCGACCTCTCTGTAATTAACATACTTCAAAATATTTACTTATGATCTTATTGACAAAAACTTTATGTGTGGGCAATTCCCATGAGTTATTTGGGATAGAGGTCTTATAATTAGAAATAAAAGGGTTAAACTAAGTACTGGATTTAACAGCTCACAAAGCTACGAAATACACAAAACAGTAATCAACTATAACTCTCACAACACAATTAGTTATGCACACAATTACTCCTGTGTCACAGACACGTTAATTCGCTCGAACAATTAAAGCACAAAAAAGTCTACCATAAATTATTAAACACTACAAATCACAATAAAATTCAGTCGTATATCCAATCAACAGACTTTCAAATAGGGACAATGTACAACCTTAATAGTCCGCTGTGGTGATGAATCATCGTGTGCTGTGCAGCACCCCGAGTGCACCGCTGTCTTCACTCTTGAGGTCTTCGGTTCGACTCCCGTCGCGTACCACCTTCTTCGCCCGTCAGCCCGGTGCAGCAGTCCTCTTGGTTCGTCCAACACTGCTCCGATGGTAGCCAACTGCCGCCTCACAGTAGACTCGGACGTAACCAAGATGTCTTCACCAGTCTATCTCCACAACCATAGCACCTTCCTCTAGCACAGCCAATAGCGAACTCTCCCCAAATGTGTCGAGTCTGCGGTTTTATACTCCTCGAAACAGTCGGGGAATAACCGCATTACAGGGGTCTAAAATAAGAGATTTCATCATGTTTCGGACGTGATTCGAGTCACGTAGGCCACTTCGCAGGGCAAAAACGCAGTTGGGACAGGTATCTATGACGTAGTTTCGGCGGGATTCCCACTATGAGAAACCCGGGCTTTGAGTCATGGGCCAGCCCTCAAGGTGTTTCGATACAGGCCTCATCCAACCCGCCCTCAGAAACACAGCATGCAACACTGCCCCCTCCTTAAGTCTGTTCGTCCCGAACAGACACAACAACCTCAGGTCCATCGTAGAGGGCTAATCTGTCGATGTGTACAACTTTAGGTCCTCTCGCTCGAGAGAATCGACGAACAATCCGGAACACAACATCATTAATCTTCTTCACTATTTCATAAGGGCCTTTCCAATTCTTCTGCAGCTTGGGACAATACCCCTTCTTTCTCTGAGATTTGTACAACCACACCAGTTGACCTTCTTGAATTGTTTTATCTGGTGCATCCCTATCATAGCGAGTCTTCATGTTGTCAGTGTTGATCTAAGGTGTCGGCGGGCAAAGTTGTGAGTGTGAACTAACTTGCGACGTAACTCGTTGGCATATACTGGGGATGCAATCTGGTCTTCCTCCGCCGGTCGTCCGAACATCAGGTCACTCGGGAGACGGAGCTCTCTTCCAAACAGCATTCTTGACGGTGTCACCTTAGTTGCTTCATGAATGGCGGAGAGGTATGCTAGCAGAAACAGCGATACTTTTGAGTCCCAATCCTTTTGATTATCATGTAAAAAGATGGATAGGTAATGCTCCAGGGTGCGATTTAGACATTCGACCATTCCATCAGACTGTGGATATAGAGGAGTGGTTCGTGTCTTCTTTATACCCGTTATCTTCATCACTTCATGGAAAAGAGCCGCTTCGAAATTCCGCCCTTGGTCCGAGTGAAGCTCCAATGGCACCCCAAACCTTGAGAACACATGTTCGACCAGTGCATCAGCCACCGTGCTGGCTTCTTGATTTGGTATGTGAAGAACCTCTGGCCATTTGGCGAAGTAGTCCTGCACCACCAACAAGTACCGATTGTTTCTCTCGATTATTGGCAAGGGACCGAAGATGTCAAAAGCCATTCTCTCGAATGGGGCACCAACATTGTACTTCTAAAAACGACCTCGGCCTCTGACCCTCGGACCTTTCTTTGTGGTACAGTCGTCACACATTCGGCACCATCTGTCGACATCTTCACGGCAATGAAGCCAGTAAAACCACTGTCGAACCTTGTTGAGTGTCTTATTAACACCGAAATAAACAGCTGAACCCTGAATTATGGAGCTCCTTCAGTACCTCTGGGACTTTGTTCTCTGGGAGGATCAACTGTAGGTGTTCATGTTCAGCACTCTCCCGGTTCCGGTAGAGGACACCATTCTTCAGAACAAGTGAATTCCTTGTGCTCAATATGCCTTAGTTGTAGCACTCTTTTCAGATAGCTCCTCCTATTCTGGCCGGTAGTCCTGCTCTTTCCAATCCAGTATTGGGCACAAGTCCGGGTCATTTCTTTGTTCTTCTCTTGCCGTCAGTCCAGGAGTACTTCCCATCGGACGTTGATGCCTGAAGCTGTGTTGTTCTAACATAGCACACTCCTCCGCTCTTCTCCTCTTGCTATTCACAATGACGACAGTTGGGGTAACAAGGCCTGCGGGATAATGCATCTGCATTATTATGGGAACGACCAGCACGTTGTTGTATATCAAAGTTGTATTCTTGAAGGTGTTGTATCCATCGAGCTATTTGTCCTTCGGGATTCTTTAAGATCAGTAGCCAGCATAGAGCAGCATGATCTATTCGCAAAGTAAAGTGTCTGCCATGTAAGTAGTGGTGGAAATGTGATATGGACTTCACCATTGCCAATAGCTCCCTGAGAGTGATACAATAATTTCTTTCTGGTTTCTGCAGCAATTTACTGAAATATTCTAGATGTTTCTCTACTCCATATTGAACCTGTGATAGCACAGCACCGATGCCTACATCACTCGCATCTGTGTCCAATATAAACTCGCCTTCATTATCGGGGAAGCCCAAACCTGGAGGGTACATTAAAACGTCTTTTAATTTTCTGTAAGAGGCTTCACATTCAGGGGTCCACATAAATTTTCTGTTAGCTTCAGTTTGCTCATGTAGTGGCTTGGCAATTGTAGCAAATCCATGTACGATAATAAGTGCAGAGTCCAAGGAAGTTTCTCACCTGTGTTCTGTCTGTCGGTTGTGGCCAGTCTTTTATTGCCCTGGTTTTTTCTGTGTTAGTCTGGATTCCATCAGCTAATACCACATGCCCTAGGAAACTAACTTTCTTTTGGAACAGGTGGCACTTCTCGGAAACCAGCTTCAAATTTGCAGCAGCCACTTTCTGGAACACGGAATCTAATCTGGTAAAGTGTTCTTCAAATGTTTTACCTGTGCCCACGATATCATCTAAGTAAACTTGGCAAATATCTAGAGGTAGGATCTTTTCCATTAGTCGTTCAAAGGTAACAGGGGCATTGCATAGCCCAAACGGCATGACTTTAAACTGCCAAGTTCCTTTTTCTTGCACAGAGAAGGCTATCTTCTCCCTGTCCTCTTGTGCCACCTCACATTGCCAGTAGCCACTCTTCATGTCAAGTGTAGAGAACCATTGTGACCCTGTCAAGCTGTACAGTATATCATCAATCCGGGGGAGGGGGTAGCAGTCCTTTTTGGTCACATCATTCAACTGGCGGTAACCACGCAAAATCTTGTGGACCCATCTTTCTTCTTAACTAGCACAACAGGTGATGACCAAGGGCTGACCGATGGCTCGATCACATCCAAGTCCTTCATTTCTTACAAGATGCCATCCACAGTCTCTTGTGTAGCCAGAGGCAGTCGTCTTGGAGGTTGCTTGATTGGCCTAGCTTCTCCTGTATCAATGTGGTGTTGTGCAGCAGATGCTCTATCAAGGTCAAGCGGCTCACATGAAAAGGTTTTCTTGTTTTTCTTCAGAAGTTCTGCCACAGCCTTTTCTTGTCTCCAGTTCAGATTTTCTCCAATTCTAGTCAGTAGTTCCTTGAGTGCTTCTGGCACAGTCCCATTATGGTCGCCTGACTTGATGGCTTCTTTGTCGGTTGTAGTTATTTGGGAGACTTGTTTGCACACACCTATTAAGGCCCTCTCCTCAAGCTGGATTGCCCTGTTCGACAAGTTGACCATTCGAACAGGCAAATTTCCAGAACTCGGCGAAACCAATGTTCACCTCATCAGGTAAGCTGCTTCCTCTTCTCATATGTTCGACCAGAGCTATACGCCGCACAAAATTGCCTCGACACCGTGCGGGGATGACAATCTCTCTGGATGCGGGCAAAACAGTTGTCTCACAACAGACCACTTGGTAGCGGGTTGGCGAGGATAGTTCGCTTCGTGGCATCATTACCAGTTCTCGGTTACCAGTTCTCAGTACTCCCAACCGAGTATCTATACAGCACTCTAACTTGCGCAGCACATCCAGGCCCAATAAACATTAATCTTATATGTCGGCTATGTACACTTCGTGCTCAATGCAAATGTCACCCAACTTCAACTGTATCTTTTTCTTCCCCTTCACTGGTGTGGTCTCGTCTGTCACTGTCGTCAGAAAGCTTTGTCTGTAATTATGGCCTAGTGACTGCGGGGGACATAACCTCAAGATGTCCAGTCTGACAACAGTAATGGCTGCTCCGGTGTCTACAACCATGTTGCAATAAACATTATCCAGACTGCCTTCCACTAGGATTGCATCAAACTTTTGTTTCACTGAGTGCACCTGAAGAAATACTGGGGCCTTAACTCCCGCAGCCACCGACCTTCGCCCCTTAAGACCGGTGCTTACATGTTTCCCGACGGCTGGCCAGATCGGGCAGCTTCATCCTGCTTTTGGTTTCTGTTTTTCTGTAGCCATCGTAGACACTGGACTCTGAAGTGTCCGGGTTACCCACATTCCCAACAGCTTGGTCGCCCCTGTTGTCGAGTGCGGGGTGTAATCGGAGTGAATTTGTTCTTAATTGCATTCATTGTGTTTTCCATTCTCTTCAAGATGTTCTCTAGGCTGTTGTCTCTCTCTTCGCCCGACAGTGCGACTGCCCGCACAGCATGCCGAGTTGAGCGCCCTCTTGCAGATTCGACCTCCAGTGCTCTGGTCAGGGCATCCTGCATATCCCTTGGGGTGGCCAGGCGCACTGCTTGGCGTATCTCTACATTGGGAATGGCATCGACGAAGAAACCGACTGCTATGATGTCTCGTGCCCGTTCTGGACATCCTTTGAGCAATAAATGGGCGAGTCGCAGAATGTCCTGCCACAATTCTTGCAGTGGCTCTCCTGATCTCTGTGTGCGACTCCTTAGTTGGGCATGGTGGGCATGTCGCAAGTACTTGTCTCCGAACTGCAGCTCCAGGGCAGTAACTAATGTCGAGTATTCCAGACGTTGTTGTTCTGGAAGCGACTGGAGTATACTGAGGGCAGGTCCCCTCAGCACAGCTGCAAGATAGTAGGCACGTTGCTGGTTAGACCAACCGTTTATGGTTGCCACAATCTCGAACTTGTTTTCGGTACTCTCGCCAAGAAGTCTGGCCATCGTAAGGAACAGGCTTGACAGAAATCCCCTTTCAGTGTTCGATGCAGGCACACTAGAAACACAAACGTGTTGCAGCCCATTTTCTGCCTGGTTGTGAATCACACTACAGCCTGGTTCAAACTTCGTTGTCTTCTCTTCGCCGCCTTCAGGTATTGATTCAGCAATGACCTTGTCTTCTCCGGTAACAAGATGGCTACCTTCTTGATGCTAACGAAGTTCTTGACACTCCTTCCTCAGCTCATACATTTGTTGGTGCATACTATTTTTCACACAGTCCACATTCTGGTTCACATTGTCTACCTCTTACTTTGCGCAGCTTACCTTCTTATTTACAGCCTCTATTTCCTGGTACACCATTTCTTTTACACTATCTACCTGCTTATTAACATTTTCGTTTACACTATCTTTTACACTATCATCTATTATCTTATCTAGATTTTCATTTACACTATCTACAAGATAGCTAACATTCTCAATTTTCTTATCAACATTTTCATTTCCGCTATCAATTTTATTATCTACACTATCAATTTTCTTATCAACATTATTACTGACACTGTGAACATTTGCATTTACTGAATTTATTTGGCCACTTAATTGGCCACTCATTCTCTCAACGAGGACTCTTAGTGCTTCTATTTCCGCAGATATGTTTCATGTAATAATTTACATTTACAATTGAAATTTAAACATAAAATTTATGAATTGGCTCAATTTAGTTAACTATTATTGTGTGCAATGATTTAAATTAAATTAAAAATTATTGAATTTACTTTATGCCTCTATCCCACTTCTGACACCAGTGTTGCTAGTTTAAGACAAAAACTTTATGTATGGGCAATTCAAATGAGTTCTTTGGGATAGAGGTCTTATAATTAGAAATAAAAGAGTTAAATTAAGTACTGAATTTAATAGCTCACAAAGCTACGAAATACACAAAACAGTAATCAACTATAACATTCACAACACAATTAGTTATGCACACAATTACTCCTGTATCACAGACACGTCAATTAGCTTGAAAAATTAAAGCACAATAAAGTCTACCATAAATTAATTAAACACTACAAATCACAATACAATTCAGTCATATATCCAATCAACAGTCTTTCAAATAGGGACAATGTACAACCGTAATAGTCCGCCGTGGTGATGAATCGTCGTGTGCTGCCCAGCACCCCGAGTGCATCGCTGTCTTCACTCTTGAGGTCTTCGGTTCGACTCCCGTCGTGTACCTCCTTCTTCGCCTGACGGCCCGCCACAGCAGTCCCCTTGGTTCGTCGAACACTGCTCCGAAGGTAGCCGCCTGCCACCTCACAGTAGACTCTGACGTCACAAAGATGTCTTCTCCAGTCTATCTCCACAACCATAGCACCTTCCTCTAGCACGACCAATAGCGAACTCTCGCCAAATATGCCGATTTTACGGTTTTATACTCCCCGCATTACAGGGGTCTAAAATTAGACATTGCATCATGTTTCAGACGTGATTCGAGTCACGTAGGCCGCTTTGCAGGGCAAAAACGCAGTTGGGACAGGTATCTATGACGTAGTTTCGGCGGTATTCCCACTATGAGAAACCCGGTCTTTGAGTCATGGGCCAGCCCTCAAGGTGTTTCGACACAGGCCCCATCCAGCCCGCCCTCAGAAACACAGCATGCAACAATATTCTATTAATGGCAACGAATTTGAACGTTTCAAATGAAAATGACATTTGTATCTAAGCAATTTAAATATAATTTTTTATATGTTTTATATTTCAAAGGTGAAACTTATGTGCACGAACAGAACACGAAAAACATTGAGAGTTCAATTTAAAAGAAATTAAATTTCTGTGCTGGTACATAACAGTTACTTTTAATGTTGGGTCGCAGTTTGTAAAAGTCGTTCTTGAGAACATGAAGGAAAATGCTCTTTAACCCCCTTGTCATCATGTCACACGTAATACAGGCTACTACTAACTGAGTCAGCATACATTGGACAAGTAGCTAACCAAATATATGTACAGCAGACTGTAGAATTGAGCCAGCAGGTCCATGTACGCGCGTAATTTCCGTTGTCTGAACAGTTACGTAAGTCTCGCTTCCAGCAATGCCATTTAGCTTGTAACAAAGACATTGTGGTATAAAGGATACATCTACAGCTATAAACGAACCAAAAAAACTCATGATTGGTTTTATCGACCATAACTTCGAATGTAGTCTCTTTCTACCATAACGTGCGCTTGACAGCAAATATATGAATTTTCCAATTTGAGTGCCAGCGCAGTAACCAGAAGACCGACGTTCAAAATAATAATTACGTTTGAAATAACGGCGAATGTGCTATATAGGAGTTGTGTTCCTTACTGTGGGTATTGTTTCCTTTTACACAGAAAAACTTGTGTGTGTTGGTTTTAAAAACTGAGGCACTTTGTAAGGAAGAGCTGTGCTTCGATCGTGGCTTTTTTTTTTCCGTGAAATTACTGCGTGCAGCACAAAGAATTTCCGATAGGGAGGGAGCCCGAGGCGGCAGAAGAAGAAAAAGTTGTGGGGAGAGTGAAGAAGGGGGACGTGGCAGACGCACGATGAATTTGCGCCCGGGTCGCGACCACTAGCCTGCCGCTTTGCTGGCGAAACTGCTTGGCCGCCATGACTCACAGTGACGTGAGGCACCCGTGGTAACAACAGTGTAGTCTGGTCTGCAGCGCGGGGGCCTGGCTTCGACCAGCCGGGACTGCGGTGTGTTCCAGTATTAGTTAGATGAAGTGATTTCGATCAGCACTTAAGGCGGCCACCTACCCCACGCTTCAAATGCGTTGCAGTGTGTTCGTTAACAGATTTTTTCCTACGAAAATATGCTACGTGTGCCCGTTTTGTCAACGTACGAAAAGAAAAAACCCTTCAGACAAGGTCGGAACCTCATTGCAAAAACGCCACGCTCATTAAAAACTCTACTTCTAAGCTCTCCAACATTGCTAAATGCGGCGTTTTCAGACTGCCGTACTTCAAAAATGTACTAACCGGATGTATATGAATCTCAGATTGCGACCTGCACTGCACTTAGTTGCAGACTTTCTATCAATAAAATTATATAGTCACCGCTCAGTGTCTTATAGTAAAAGCCGTTCGGTAGGAACCTTGCACGCTAGTTCAGCGCTTGGCACGTTGAGGCGAAGCGGTATTTGATGCGCGCTTCAAGGTTGACCTTACAGCTCCATCGCTTTTGAGCCTCTCACGCGCGGGTAGGCGGCGCCCTTAAGAGGAGTCCTTCGCGGTGTCAAATTTCCACCTTTGACGCGTGGGAACAGCGTGGCGATAAGAGCCAGTATCCCGCGCTTGACGAGAAGCATATCGCCTCTATTCGCAGCGCGCCAAACTGGCGTGCAAGGTTTTCCTTGTAGTCATTTTACTATGGGACTTTAAGCGGTGGCTCCAATATTTTATTTTTGAATCGTTTGAAGTAAAGACCAACGTATGCCTTTCGTTTTGCACTTTACAAATTCAGGTAATATTTTCGGAGTTACAACAGTCTGAAAAACCCGTTTTTAGCCATTTTGAGAGGCCCGAATATCATGTTTCTAACCAGCGTGCTGCATTTTTGAAAAAATAGAAGCATAGTTTCAAGTGTGTGTTCTTTTCGTAGGCAAACATAATATGAATAACTTAAGCGGTTTCGCGTAAAAACGTATGCGCGTGACGCGCTGCAACGCCGTCCGTGCGCCAGTCGAGGACTCCTCTTAAGAGTTAGTAGACACTAACCTTTTATTTTTACGTTCGCGGCACGGAAACGGAGAAGGCGATAAGGCGAATATAACACGTCCGTCAAACGCCTTATCGCCTTTAGGCACGAAGGACTAAACTAGCGTGCAGTGCTTTCGAATAAACCGTTTTACAGCTGGACTTCAACGCGATATCCCTGTTATATTATTTGTGGAAAGTGTGAGGTAAAGTCCAATGCATGTTTCTATGATTTTGTTTCCTATTACTGTCGATAATTTCTCAGCTACAGCAACGTGAAAAATTCATTTTAGCACTTTTTGTAATTAGCGTACGACACTTTTAAATCACAAGGACACAGTTTCAAGTGTGTCTTCCATTCGTAGATAAACGCATTGTAAACATTTGAAATAGTTACTTCAGAAAAAATACTCTCCGTACAACGCTACGGCGCGGCTCACATCTAGTACTTTAGTGCTGGTGAGGGGTGACATTATGTTAGTATGGACCAGCGCGGAATGAGGGGGAGGGTGTAAAGTGTTTCTTCGAGATAACCCGCCGACCAGCGGCATTGTCCAGCACTATTCCCGCATGAGAAAATCCGTGAACCGACCCCGCCACGCCGGGAATCTAATCCGGATCACCTTGGTTGGAGGCGAGTTCGCGTTGCCACTGCGCCAAACGCGGCCCCATGTGAGATTTGTTTCAGTGCTTAAGGCTTTGTTACGGAGTTTTGCAGTGATTTCGAAAGTATTACTTTTATTGCTACCTAATACTTATATAAAAATTTTGATGCACAGTTTTCACACTTATGTTATAATTTGTAGCTGAATTTTTTTTGTAGAACTATACTCTGTGTTTTTTTTTTTTTTTTTTTTTTTTTTTTTTTTTTTTTTTTTTTTTTTTTTTTTTTTTTTTTTTTTTTTTTTTTTTTTTTTTTAAAGATTTCATTACCCAAAGTACCACGTCTTTCGTCGCGAAAATAAGCAAAAATGAAGGAAATTATTTTTTTTTTTTTGCTGGTGAATGGTACATTATTTAAAAAAAAACGCGTCCACATTATTGTGCGTCGTGTGATTGTTCATTGATTCATTTTTTTTTTCAAAACTTTTGGTTAAAAAATATTTGAGTTATTGGTACCAGTCTGAAAAAAAAATTCGGGAACAAGCCCTTAAGGCGGCCGCCTGGTGACGCATGTGTTTGTGTGCGAGAGGCGAAATTCGACGGGGCGTCACGAACGATGTCGGCCGGAGCAGGTATTATGATGACACGTCTACGCCCAAAGTCGTAAACGCGCGCGCAGTGTTCCTACCGTAACGTTTCTTCTGGAAGACTTTCATTGAATACATCACTGTAGCAGAGTCCAATCTAGTTGTAGATCTGAAGTTGTAACGAATCCTGTACATATATCTTGAGGAATAGCCGTCTGAAAAAAGCCGACCTTAGCCAAATTTTAAGGCTTTCAAATAGTGATTCTAATGGGCGTGGTTTTTTTTTAATAATTTGTACAAGTAGTTAAGCGTGTTTTGCTTTTCGTATATAAACAGTGTGGACAACGGTTTACTGGTTTCCCAGGAAAAAAAAAGACGTAACTCTGAGCACGCAGCCAAGCGACCGCCTTAAGGGGGTTGAAGCGCCAAAGTAGAGAAATATCAAAATTTTCGACATAAATATTTTTCCCTCGCTTATTACAGAAAATTAAGGCTCGATAATCCGTAGATTACACTTCTATACACAATCTTACTTTATTTCATAATCACAGACATTCTTATTTTTGGAGCACTGATGGCAGATAGGAAAAATTTCCCTAAATGCCATCACTACTTCAAAAATAAGACAGTCTGTGACTATGTAGTAATGCAATAAGTTGTGAACAAGTATTGTTTCCGGAATGTTGAACTTTGATTTTCAATAATAAGCGAGGGGAATAAGTTATGATAAAAATTGTGAAAATTCACTGCTTTGGCGCACCGTCCTCCTAGATAGGCTGCATTTGTGTGTGTGAGGCAGGAGCGGTAAGGTTGCTGTTGACCGACGTATGTAATGTATTGTCGCCTCTCCTCGCAAGCTACTCAGACCTTTTTCCTATTTGGCTCCAAGCGGTGACGAAAATATTTTACTTGCGGCGAGCATAGTTCAAAGTCTAGCGCTTGTTTCTATATTTGTGTTTTTAGAATCCGGTTGTTATTTCTACAGATACAGCAGTCTGAAAACCGCTTTTTTTTGGCAATTTTGATGGGCCCGAGAATGATGTTTTAAATAAACATGCTGCATTTTTGAAACCATAGTGACACATTTTGAGATGTGTGTTCTTTTCGTAGATACACAAATATAATGCGTGATTTAGTAGTTTCGGCAAAATCGGAATAATCGCAAGTCGCTACAACGCATTTCAAGTGCAGGTAGGGAGGCCCCGTAAGAAGGCGGTGGACAACAATTTACATCACCATGTTTTTTTTATATTTATATTTGTGCCAGATATTTTTGTTTCTGGTTTTAGAGAAAAAAAATGTGACAGAATTTTGCTCTTATAAAATTTTTTATCTCGGTTTTTGAGTAATAGCTGGTTAAAGACAAAATTTGCACGTTTCCATTTTAAGGACGACGCTGAAACCAATTCACGTACCAAACTAAAATAATTCACAGTGAATAACGACGTAGTTCGCTACAAGTTCAGCTATGTTAAACTACAACATAAAATACTTTTTTACTAAAAAATATGTATTGGATTTTTAAAATTTTTATTTTAAATTTAAGCATTGTTATTTAAACACATTAAAGTTTTATTCTTTGTTTTTATGTACGTGAAACTGTAGCCTGCAACGTCTTTACCCACTACGATTTTTTTTTTATTTTTTAGTTTGGTGTGTCAGTTGGTTTTAGTGTAGTCCCTAATAAGGAAACACGCAGATTTTTATTTTAACAAGCCATTACGCAAAAACTATGAGAGGTAAAAAATTCATAAGGGGAAATTTTGTCACTTTTTGTGTCTAAAATAAGAAACAAAATACCTGCTACAATTATAAAAATTAAAACATGGTGATGAAAATTGCTGTCCGCCGCCGCCTTAGCAACGATATTCTCAGCGACCCTGTGAGGTATGATGCATGGTGAGTATTGTGCAGCGTGATAATGATGAGAGAAGGCAAATGGGAGACCCCCGAGAAAACCCGCCAACCAAATTCACCGACCTTGCAAGAATCTAAATAGGATCGACTTAATGGGTACAGCTTTAGGTGGGCTACGAGGGATACGATACTCTCCTAAGAACCAATGTAACACACTTTTTATAAGATTGTTCTGTGAATTTCATATAAGTGGAACGAATTATTATAAACATAATACGCATGTAAATATCGGTTATTATTTTTGCTAACAATATAGATACATAATGCCCGTTTCCATGCTACAAACCGAAAAACAAGGGCTGCACCTACAAAATAGGGGCAGCCCCATATTTTCAAAAATATACGGTTTCGATCCGCCTGTGCTTGATGACTGAGCTCCCTCGTTCAGGAATTGCCTATTTTTGCACGGTAAATAGATAATCATTTTAAACAAAACACGCAATACGTGAAAGTTATGAATGAGTGCCCGTGTA
Source organism: Medauroidea extradentata (assembly GCA_003012365.1). Classification (NCBI taxonomy): domain Eukaryota; kingdom Metazoa; phylum Arthropoda; class Insecta; order Phasmatodea; family Phasmatidae; genus Medauroidea; species Medauroidea extradentata. The sequence continues at coordinate 8,512 of PNEQ01066497.1, read as the reverse complement.
AATTGAACTGCAGGCAAATCACTGAGTTAATGATACTGCGCGATGAATTAATAATAGTTCATATTTGTTCACCAAGAAGTAACGGCGGCGTGCCCCTCCGGGTTTTCCCCCACTTTTCTTAAAACATAATATATATTGGTATCTTCTATTCGACCTTTATTCTCTGGTGTTGTTATAGTTGTGAAGCCTACTACCAGCTTGTGTAGACTACGTCACATCGTACAGAATCAAGTTTAGTTAAGGTGGCTTTACAGAAGAAACTTACTTAGCTTCATAGTTGTAGAACATTTAATGAAATAAAGAAAAAGGGAAAATTAAACTGTTTTTCAGGAAAAGAAAAGAAACTTGATGCAAACTAATCAATTGACGTTGCTTCTGAAGCTGTACAAAACCAGTTACCCTAATAAGAATTTGCAGGGAAGATACTCAAGTCGTACACCATAAATGCCACCGCGTCCTACGTGATGAAGACGAGCACATTATCACAAGTTCTTCAATTCGAGGAAATAAAACTTTAGGAAGAGCAAGGCCAAGTCATCCCGTCGATCCTTAGGCCCTGCGACGAGCACAAAACTCATAGTTCTTCCTTCAACTAGCTCAAAGCGGGAGCTCACCTCGTACATATGCTCCTCTTGACGTTGTGGAGCTTATTTCCTAAATACTGTATTCCTAGAGACGAGAAAAATTTGCATGTTCACTGAGCTGTAGGCTAGCCTGCAAGAACGTCTGTGTATTCAAGCAGACATTATCTGCTCACTGGCTGCTCGATGACGCAGAGATATGGGCCTCCATTTAGTTGCTTCTGTACATTGGCTCAGAGACTTCCAGGGGAGGTCAAATAAGTCAAGGGCCAATTGCGAAAGTGGCACGAACTTGCAGTAGCTGGAATTCTAGCTTGGGGCCAAAAGAAAACCCGATTTTTTCAGGTCTCTATCTATTCCCCGTTGCTAACAAACTGGTTTGCCTACCAAATCACAAAGCGTTAACTCTTCTATAGTTCGTTCGGAATAAAGTAAGCAATAAAATATAACCTTCGAAAAATATCACTAGCCGTTACTGCCTATAATTAAAGCCATGAACTTTCCGCGAAAAGAATTTAACCCCAGTTTGTTTCAATGTCTCGCGAGCACATCTGCAGTTCTGCTTCGTAGTCAGTGATCGGATGCTTTAAGTCTCGCGTGTGTTGTGGTTCTATCTGCAAGTCACATATGTGTGGTGTTGCAGAAACCTTACTGTGATTGGTCCAGTCAAATGAGACACACCACTTTATAAATACACGCTGCCAATAGCCGTGAAACAGAGCTGCAGATAAGGCACTGAAACAGACTGGGGCAAGATTCTTTCTGCGAAAAGTTCATGGCTCTTAACCATAATTTAATTCAACATTACCGATGTTAGAGGTACGTAAATTTCGCAGATACATTCCAGGTCAGGTTGAACGCCAATTATGTATACTTCATTGTCATATCTGTGACTTGCTGGCGGCTGTTACGAAACGTGTTTGACTACTGCAAGCCAGTAGTAAATAAGAAAATAATGCGAAGTGCTATCGCTTGCTACCTGCTTGTACGGTTATAAGTAGAGGCCCGGATATTTCGCGGGTTCAACGCCCAGCCGGCTAGACTCCACAGTCCTGTGTACAAACTGTCCTCAGCTATATTTGTTCATTGGCTGCTGCTCCAGTGAGTGAGCATTTGAACATTTGACGATGTAGCGCAGGAGTCCGTGAGCGTTTTTACGCATGTCCGCCATTGGTTCGGAGTCCGCAAGGTCACGTTTATTAAACAATGACCCGATCGAAATAGTTTCCAAGATGTACATGACTTGGAAATCTAACCTCTCCTCAGTTGAATCCGCGAAATTTCCGGGGCTCTAGTTATAAGCCAATAGATAATAGATTGTGGCCAGTGGGTGTTTAGGACTGACAAGCCTAGGCTGCTGCCAGATGAATCCGCGAAATTGACGTACCTCTACCGATGGTCCACTTACTGCTTGCATGGTTGCCAGCGAAATTACACATTATAGTTCGGTGAATTTTCCTATTTAAATACAACAATCCTGAAACAAAACCAACGTAAATCTCCATAACACTATTTTATATAGTTAATAAACCTCTTTTTTATCAAACAAAATAGGTACCTATGGACCGCACAATTTATCTAACACGCGCAAACACCAAGTGATGTGTCCAGAGCGGTTAGATATTTCCCGTCGTTAGCTGTTAGGCGCGTAAAGATACGAAATGGCTGAAAATAGAACTTTTTACTGAACCGCCTATACTATGAACATTAAAACAAAAATTTTCCTGGTGCTTTCATTTGCAAAGAAACATTACATCACCTATAAATTTAAAACTATATGACTTCCAAATGCTGTAGTAATTCAATTACGTAAAACTTTACAATATCGCCTAGTCACCATATTGAAATTAAATTAATTTCTATAGGCCTACCACGTTTTCATAGCCAACTTTACTGCAGTTGAAAATTTAATAATTGTTATTTAGTTAACTAATAAATGTTTAAATTTAGTCCAGTTGAAAATTCGTAAAAAAGAGAATATAGCAGTTTTGATTGTTTGTACTTTTTGGTTCATACTGAAGCTGTGTTGTGAGTTTACTGTTTTACCTCAGTCAAGGGGACATTCCATAACATAGCACTGCGTATATTCCCGTCGTGAAGCCTTTTGAGCCATACGTTTTCTCTACACGCTGATTCTCTTCTCATTCCTTTCATCTCATCCATCCTCGTCTTTTCACGTCGTTCCCGCCTTTGTCTGCAACGGAGCACACGTGTACCCTACGTCTGACTGGTTCAAAATACAATATTAAAATCCGGTCCTACTCTTTTAGCCGTTGGCGTATGATATTAACAACCTCCCGTTGCCTGTTGGACAGTTTGCAGAAATGGAAATATATTCAGTTGTTAAAAAGTCCTTTTAAATTCGGTTGCTGTTTCATCCCGTTCCAACTCCTATGTTTTTTTTGTGGCGGTATTCATGTCCACGTCGATTTCAGTTAACTTTCTGCTCTTGTGCGAGTTGTTTTTAAATGTCAGATTTTTTTTTATATATGTATGTTTTATACGACAATCGTTTTGTACACGTCGGGAGTTTATGCGAGCTGAACTCACTGACGCGTTGTATGCAAACTGAAGTCTAGTGAAATTTATCGCAAACATTTACCATACCTGTATGAAACAAAGACGTGTAAGAGTTTCTGTTTTGTGCACCTTTTACTTGAAACAATAACTATTATATTCTCAGTTCGTAAAGCAAGAATTGAGAAAAGTTAGTTTAATAGGTGAAGTCAAACTTTTCAGCGACAATATATTAACAATATCTTTCGACAGTTTCACTGTGTTATACGTTCCCATGAAACAATACACGTTAAAAGAAAAATATTCAGATTGTATGTATATCCTTTAATAGAAACATTACATATATGTAAAATACATTTTATTAAAGTTGTATGTCCTTATAGTTCACCCGTCAAATGACTGATGTTACTGTAGATAAACGTAGAATTACTGCTGTACTGGTCATGAATTCATTAACGAATTTTTTAATCACTCTAAACATACACAATATTTCGTTGCAGCCTACATATGTATTTAAATCGACTTAGTATCTGAACTACACTAACTTTGGTTGTAAAATTTTCTCAGCATACAGGCTGTCCATAAACTGGCGAATAATATGGATATAGCGCGAATATTGGGCTAAATTGGAGAAGAAAGAGCACGTGGCAAAATCTATGAAGACACTTTACGCACACAATGTGGCAACAACACATCACGGAGAAAGTTTCCTCATGCGATCCAACTCCAGATTTTATTTTATGAATAATACGTTGAGTAAAAGTAAAATCTTATTTTTGTTGAACTTGGTTTTTTTTTAAATGATACTAGGAATATATTTATATAATTGTTAACAAATTTTTGTAAACGTTTACTTTGCCTTGGTGGCAGCTGTGTACCTGATTATTGTCTAGTCACGTGTAAAATTGAAACTTGTAATTCAAATAAGGGCATAATTTATGACAAATAATTGAGAATATCGCCCATTTAAATAAATGGAAAAAACTTAATTCTTTTATACTTCATTTATACATGTAGTTCTTTATGCACGCCTACCACTATCGAGCACCTGTGATTATTTATATCTTCAATTTTTATTTAGTATTGTAAACCCTATAACTCAGGGTTACAATGCGTAGTGCTTGTAAAATTACCAGTTATAGGCGTGAGCCGCTAAATCTAGCCTTTTTCTTGTCGCTTATATCTGAGTATGGCATAAGCTGGCTCACAGGCGGGACAACCCCGTAATACTCACGCCTACCGTCTATAGGCTTCGCGCGTCTTGGAAAACCGCCCCTGCTCCCTTCGTCATTCGGACGCCATGTGTTGCCACCGCTCAGCCGTCCTTGAAAGGCACGCACTTAGGCCATCATCAGTGGTTACTGTAGCACCTGGAAACTTCGGGTTGCGGTAAGCGGCATCTTGTGTCATGTAGTCCTCAAGGTCGTTCAGATGGGGAAAAATTATAAGTTTATATTTGTGTAAGATGAAGGCAGTTTTGTAGACATTACTTGTGAGTACATTTTTCTCTTATGAAAGAAAAAAATCAGCAGGTTATCCAATGATGGCGTTTCAAAGTCACGATTTGCATATTTTTACTTCATAAGAAACTTGAAAACCAGTAAACATAATTAAATGGAAAAAACCACATCAAAACTGCATATCACTGTCTACGGCGTAAAATATGTAAAAACGCACTGTAAAATACTTTTGTATATAAAAGAAATTGCTAAAAGTAATAAAATATTTGCAAATTTTAGAAAATTTTTTTAAATATGGAAACTTTATGTAATCTGTTTTTACGTACTTCAAGCAGTAAGTCGGGTCATCTAGTTATAGTATGATTTTATTTCTCTTCGTATTGTTTGTTGGTTTTCAAGTTTTTTATAAAGTAAAAATATGCAAATTTTGACGTTGGAACGCTGTTATTGGAAAACTGACTATGCTATTTTTTTTGTGAGACGAAAATGTGTTCGCAAATAACGTCTATAAAATTAAAACTGTTTAATATGAATATAAAACTGTAATTAATCCCCTTGAACACCCTTAAGGGCGCGTTCGTTACCTGTTTTCAACGTCATAGTTTTATTTTAAAACTAGCTGTCACTTAGCGGCTTCGCCCGCGTGTACTATAGAAAGGAGTAACTATCTTTTAGTTACGTGTTAATTGATGGTGATACTATATTCTATATTATACTATATTCACCGTTTATCTTTAAAACATCAAATACACACAGATTTGTCCAGTCCACTGCGCTAAGCTTACTTTAATTGCAGAACTTCTTTTTTTAATTCATCTTTATTTCTCTATAAAACAGCTGCCCGGCTGCGGCTTCCACCGCAAAACAGCTGCCCGGCATTTAACAGCTAGCGTACTCAATAACAGTGTAAAGAGCGCGTGCAATACGCTTGTATGATGTCATGTAACTCCCATCGCAAAGTCTTGCAGGGGATACGAACCCGTAACCCCACCCCTCCCACACCCCAAACTTAATACAATACCTGAGTGAATGCTTAAGGCCTCGATCACAGGAACATACCTACATTGTTTAAACAACAATAGCAATAAAGCTCAAATTGACTCCACTGTTTTTCGGTTTTTTTTCCGGCAATTGTTCGAATTTTTCTCGCCGTAAAAACCATCTTTGAATTTCAACGAACATTTCAAAAAAGAATTGGCCAAATTGGTCCAGGCGTTGTTGAGTTATGTGCTTACCAACACATTTTGCGATTCATTTTTATATTATAGATTTGTATCAGATATTTTTTTCTTAATTGAGGCATACATTGTGTTGTTTTTAATTTTTTTTTCACTCATAGTTATTACGTAATGCCTCATAATGTAAAAATTTTCATTTTACGGTTTCGTGTACGCCGCTGAAACCAATTGACAAACCAAACGGAAAGAAAATGTACAGTGAATAACAATGTTGTAGACTAGGTCGTCTTTCATATGAAAACGAAACAAAAAAAATTGTATTGAAAAACAAATTGATAAAATTTGAAATTAAAATTTAAAAATTTCAAGAATTGTTCTAACAACACAAACTTTTTATATTTAAAGTGGGGTAAGATAAGTGGGCTATGCGTCCGGTCGAAAGCAAGGTCATTAGAGACGGCGACAAACAACTTAGTACAGCTATAGGAGCTGGGAGAGAAGTCTACCATGGGCATTGTTAAGAAATCCGCATTCTCCTGGATTGATTTCGGGAAACCATGGAAAACCGAATTCAAGATGGACGGAGCTGGGAATCAAATCCGGATCTTCTCGAATACGAGTCCAATGTGTTACCGTCGGTCCTCCTCGCTCGATTTTAGAGTAGAGATTTTAAAATGTAAGGAAGAGTTACCTTAAATAGTCATTGTTAATACCTAATGACCAATAGAGTTCTGAACATCGTCTAAGTAAGTGTTGTGCAGTAATTGTTGAGAACTTTAGTAAGATCTGTAATAAATTACGAAATTTAATCTATTTCTTTTACTTAATTTGTCAATTCGTCCATCCCGATCGCGGCTGATTCCGCCCAGGACAGAAAGTTTGTTGCACTTGTGCCAGAGCATTGGAGTAAATTTTGGTAATATGTGAAAACCCTCTGATTTCAGTTATAACAAATAATACACCAAATATATTATGAAACATTGGAGACTTTTAATATTATTATTTTTATATTTTAACTCCCTTCATATGCATCCAAAAATTCACTAAATAAAATAAAATTATTATTTCAGTCTATAAACTCGTTATTTAACCACATTTTTTAGCTACATAAAATATGTTGCAATAGTTTGACACCATTCAGTTCCATCGCGTAAAATATTCTATCTCTAAAGTACATTCTTGCTGACTGAAGACTTCCAGATTAAAAACGTATTTGGAATAATTTAAGTGTTAAATACCTATCTGCACACTAAAATACCAGCAAGAAGAAACATTCTTGACAACTACTATGCATTAGTTACTTGAAGAAATGAGCAGTCAAAGAGGCTGATAAAAAAAGCTACATTTGCGTGTGTAGAGTTTTAAGAGATCTGGCCACAAACCGTTAAACTATTTGCACTTAATATTGTACCGTCCCCTACTTAGGGGCTAGCACCTCAACCACTGGTGACGGTAACAAAGTTACAAGATCAATGTAAAGAGGGTGGCGAATCCCTAGAGATTTGCAAGGGCGCTAAGGCAAAAGTAATCCTCACTCAAAAGTAAACTAAACTCTTAACTTCTAACACCTCAGTAAGGTAATACCAATCACACATCAATAGCAGCGATCAAATTCACATTAATGTTCCAATCAAGAAAAGGTAACTGTAACTACAACATCAATTAAAGCTCACGTATTGGGTTCAATCCCAACAGGGATTTATTCAAAACTCAAAATCGAATAACAATCCATCAACATAACCCTTAACCATTTTACAAACTCAAATAATCAGCAACACAAGTCAAAAGGTGTAAATATATAAAAAAAAAATGAAAGTACAAGCACAACATTAAACATTTACTTTATGAATTACTATAAACAGGCGTGCAGAAATATAAGTTAATCTGTCTATCTGGATAATATGACTCAGTGAAGGCCTAAATGAGAGTACTGCAAAGGGTGTAGCGAAAAACAAAGACAAATATTACACAAGTGCTAGCCCTATCCTTATAGGAAACAAATTTAACAATAACAAAGAACAATGCTGAGTCCCATACCTCGGCAGCAAATACACAATACGACCACAAGTCTGAAAAAACCCCTATACTTATAGGTGGTAAACTTCAGGGGGACACACGCCCCGAAACACACATACACCACGGGGACACCGCCCCAAAACACATACAGCAGCAAAATCTACCGAGTCCCATACCTCGGTAGTATGCATACAATATCTATCACCCTAACACAGTTTCAAATGCAGGCAAATACGGTGCATGAAAATTACTCAATCCAAATATAATAAATGATCTGTTATAAATTTACTTTCTCTGCAAAGGTCTAACCTTGAAAATTACACGCCAACAATTATTAATCAACAAATACGAACAAAACTCAAAATATTTAAATGTCTGCCCCTCTTTCTCTCTGAAAGCTGAAAATATAGAAGTTACCAGAAGTTAAACACTTGAAAACCCGAACGAGAAAGTTAACCAGAATTAATAAGTAAAAAAGAGAAAAAAAAAAACACGAACGAAACACTACGACTTGGGCCATTATGCTACAGGACTTCAACTCAAGAAAAAAAATAACAAAAAAACTAAACAGGTGCCGAAAATTAATCAATTACAAGTCCTGCAGCATAACAACCCATTCCACATTTACAATAACGAATAACAAGACTGACACTTACATTTCACTGGAAGCCGACTGAACGCACATATGAGAAATCCAGGAAGCTTTATACTAACAGCGAGCGATTATTAAATCCTTGAAAATAGTCCGCCCAACATGGCG
>PNEQ01066491.1:31460-65374 GCA_003012365.1 Medauroidea extradentata | reverse complement strand
GCGACATGCTCCTTCCACAACACTCAGGTTCTGACAGGCAATACGCCGCCACCGGTCATGACTCACGGATCCTAATAGCAGTAACAAGACGTCTCAAGTGTCAGCTGTCAAACGATACCAACTTCATTCCGTTTATCTTAAGTTTCATTTTTCGACTTTTGGCCAGCTTTTACGGCAAAATACTCCTCTGTGCGCCGTATACCAATGCCCATGAAATATCTACTGGCTACTTATTGTGTTGTGACCAGTCATATGCAGGTAACTGAACTTACGAATTGTTTCGGTATGTAGTGATGCTTAGAAAAACCTGGTTTTCTGGAAAATATTGTATCACCAGCCTGTTTCAGTGTCTTACGTGCTCATCCGTAGCTCTTCCTTCGTGGTATTGCCAGTGTATCTATTTTTATGCAGATACGTCTTTCATTTGACTGTATCTTTCAGACTAAGGTAACTGCGACACCTCACGTCTGTGATTTGCGGGTAGAACGCGAAGATGCATAAGAGTTTTAAAAATCCAGTTTCTGATCATGAGGCAGAGCTGCAGATGCGCACGTAAGGGATTGATACTAGCTGTAGTGGAAATCTTTCTGCCAAAATCAGATGTCCCTGTTGATGTTTCCTTGAGCAATTCAAGTTTCGGGAACACACACCAAGACACCAGTGCGATATGTTTTCATATTTTTCTTTTCGTAAAAATGACATATAATAAATAGCCGTATACGGTTGCCGCACGAACATTGGTGCAGCGTGTTAGGAGAAAGTTCTTCTATACGTCGTTCGGGATACAGTGAGCACTAAAAATTTAACCTTTGAAAAATATCACTAGCCGTTACTGCATATAATTCGCCGTTAGCAATAGTTGCCTTACTGCTTGTGTGTTGTTGGCAGTGAAATTACACTATATAGTTCCGTATATTTTCCTATTTAAATACAACAATATTGAAACAAATGCAACCGAAATCCACATAATTATGTTTTATATAAGTAATATATTTGTATTGTATAGGTTCCTACTGACTTCACAATTTATCTTACACGTGTAAACATCAAGTGACATGTCCAGAGAAGTTAGACGTTTCCCGCAATTGCCGTTACGCGCGGAGAGATACAAATTAGATGAAAATAGAAACTTAGCAGGGCAATTTTGAGTGCTCACTTTATTCCGAACTGCATATAAGAGATACTACTAAACGTGCGTTTGAAATCTTTATCAACGATAAGAAAACGCATTTGCATTTCAAATTGTTCTTCTCTATTTTCGGGGAGGGGGGGGGGCGCTGTGGCCGAGTGGTCAGACCTCTCACCACCCACCAAGGTGATCCGTGTTCGATTCCCGGCGGGGCCGGTCCCCGGATTTTCGCACGTGGGTATCGTACCGGACGATGCCGCTGGTCGGCGGGTTTTTTTGGGGATCTCCCGTTTCCCCCGCCCACTCATTCCGGCACTGCTCCATACTCACATCATGTCATCCTTCACCAGCACTAAAGACCCCGCTGCTAAGCGCTGACCAAACTCACTCTCTCTATTTTTGGTTTTTTATACACCATGCTTAGAAAATTTGTTTCGGGACACCTTCAAAATAGCCAAAAACGTATTTTCCAGACCTGTGTCATGTAAAGAATACCAACAGTAACAGTAAAACTAAAATAGAGAAGCATGCGCTCTGGACCTCGCTATGCACTTTCCGTAAGAAAAATACGGTCACCGCTTAAAGTCCCATAGGAAAAAGTCAACGACCGTTACACTGCACCGTTTTCGCGCGCCGCGCATAAAGGCGACATGGTTGTTGACACACGAGCCAGTCTGGTTCTTATCGCCTTCCTGCTCCCTTACTTCTCACTCTAAATCTGAATTAGTGAATATTCACTGATTCACGCCGATGTATGGAGCACTTTCAACAAATTGAACCAGTGAGAAACCACTATAAAACTGTGACTATTCACTGATTCCGATAGTGTGCGCCAACATTCCACAAGTTAATTAGTGAATGTCCACAGATTTTCCAGTAATTTTTCACTGATTCAATAAGTAAAAACTGTTCTTAGAAAGCAACTGGAAAAACTGTGAATATTCACTGATTCACTTGTGAGATGTTGGCAATCTTAAAGTAAATCAGTAAATATTCACTAATTAAACAGTGACTATTTTCACTGATTCAAATTGTTGAAACTGCTCCATCCATCAGCGTGAATCAGTGAATATTCACTAATTCAGATTTAGAGTGCTGGCGCGGCGTCTAGCGCTAGCTGCATAGGAGTCTTTAGAAGGATTGGTAGATAAATAAACGCTAGAAATACCAATTGAGATGTAGAATTTTTTGATTCAATATGGATAACTACAACTTGCGCCGCAATTAAATGCCCGAGATTTCGGCGTCAAAGGTTGTTCTTCAGAAATACGTTACTGGAGAAAAAATTTTACTCAGAAAGTTGGCAAAACTATCGTCTAGGATTGTTGGTTTCCGATTTTTGAAAGTTGACTTCGAGAAACCTACAATTTTAAACTGGTACTTTTATCGCTGAATTATGACACGGATTGTCTTTGTCAGACATTACAGCCCCTTCCCCTTCCCCGGCCCATGCGTCTTTTTATCTCACTGTTCGTGATTACCACTGTTCTTATTGATCCACACCCCACACCAAACACGATGTCTTCTCGTGTTATTGCCTGGCAGCCAGCCAATGGAGCTCTGAGCTGATTGCATCACAATTAAATTGGCTGTCGTACGTAACAGCATGCGCTGCCCGTTGTGTTCGTTTGCGTAGTTTTATTATTTACCCCTGCGAAATTTATTGTTAATGTCCCAAAATGTTCTCCTTTGAAGTCCTGATTAACATTAGAAAATCGTTACTTTAGCTTTCCAAGTTTTAAATTCACTGTCTTGAAAATATCAGCAGATTTATTCCGAGTATATCGGTAAGATGAAGATACATTTTGTTCAATATTATTCTACACGGTACAGTCTATATATATATATATATATATATATATATATATATATATTTTTTTTAAATTCGAGGAATTTTTATTACGTTTCCAAACTTTTATAAAAGTTCAAATATTTAGGATTTTCTTTGCAGAAAATTTAAGATAACTTTAAAGTCAACAAAATCACGAGTTTATCACAACTTATATGGATAATATACAAATGACAGCCTTCGGTAAGAATTTAGCTGCTGGAATAACTGGATATCCGCATAAATTACGTGCTGCATAACTAAGAAAGTTAAATTATTGAACTTTACATGAATAATACAAAAACGAATGTTTGCTCGTTTGTTTGTATTCTTTGCGTTTCTATAGGTAACATTCATCTTATTGCGATGAATCTTTGGTGCGAGTAGTTTTGCGTGCGACCGCAAAGGTTTCTGGGAAGAAAAACTCTAATTAGTGGAAAAGGACAGGAAGACGAAGTACCCAAAATTTTTAATGAAACTACTTTCTTTCTCAAAATGTTTCTAAATTGTCATTGACATAATTTTACACCATTTTGTACTTTTCAGAACTTTTTTTGTTTGCGTAATCATTGCATTAAATTGAAAACCCCGCCAACGAAGTTGCGGGTAGGCCTACTTGCTAATTCAACATAAAATATACTATTGGAGCGAAGTCAGTGTAAGGTCCAGTAGTCTACGGAGTTGAGGTGTGTGTTCACCGTTGAAAAAATGTACATTCGTTTCCTGGTGCGTTCATAAGGTTTTTCTTGAATAATTATACGTAAAAATATATTTTTTTAATAGAATTTATTTAATAAATGGCAGCATCATTAAAAATATTTCTAATTTCCGTTTCGCTTAGTTAAAGTACAATTAAAGTTCTCTTGTAAAAATACAAAAAAGGTTTCTAGTGTAGTGGCATGCACAGCAACGGAAACAATACTGGCGAATTATCAATAGCGTAATTTTGTTATCATACATAATAATAACATTACCATTGATATATCAAGGAAAATGTTGTTTGTCGCAGATAGATTTATCGTACCGTATTTTTACAGTTTTACGTAGTGTTTTGCAGTTTTGTTTTGTTTTCTGGTTATAAATACGTGTAAACAGTTTCGTCGTTTGTGCCTATCTCTAAATCTTGTATTCCACTGGACATTTTTTGTCTGATTCTGCGACCAACATATGCTAAAAACAATTCCATAACTAATATAATGGATTTTAAACGATGAATGATGCATGTTTACTTACACAAGAGATTATCGCAATGATAATGTGTCCTTATACAGATATACACGATTTTGTGTCGGAAAGATTATTGCATCGTTTGCTTTCAATGTCTTATGTGCATATGTGCAGCTCTGCTTCTTGGTGAGTTATTGATTGTTTTAACTCTCACTCTTTGAGTTCTACTGAAAAATCACAGACGTGCAGTGTCACTGCAGTCTTCCCCCTTATTGGTGCAGTCAAATTAGAAACAAGTCTGATCAAAGACACTCTAAGTCAATAACTATTAAGCATAGCTGCCGATGGTCACGTAAGGACAAAATGCGCGACAAAACCGTAGCTGTACTTGTCAGTAACTAATACTGAAAGTTTCAGTGAAAATGATGAAATATCTTGAGGGACATCTGAAAGCTCTGAATTTGTTTTGCGTTGATGAGAGGGCAATAGGTTTTGAAGACAAACAATCCGTTTTCGTAAATATGTTGGAGGTACTGGCCGGAGTAAAATGACAAATCATTTTTTTTTTTTTTGTAATTTACGTACGTAAATTTGAGAACAAGGCATTAAAACAAATTGGTGAAAATATTTTTTTTTTTTTTTTGAAATCCATAGGTCCTTAAACACAATAGAGGTTACTAACCATAGAATTAGCCTTATGCCTCAAGTACAATTGGCGGTTGCTGTTAGTGTGTGAAGTGTAGGTGTCACAATAGACGGTTGTTTATCTCAAGGTATTTGTAGGTTATAGGTGGCTGAAATAATTGATGTTGATAACTAGTCATTTCGGACCCGAAGTTCAGTGTTTTATGAAAGTATTAATTAAGTAAGGCTTAATAATATTTTTATGTCAGCATTAAACATAACTTACCCGTTAATTGTAATTGTATTGGTTGGTTGTTCTTAGAAGTTCAGTTCTTTAAACTGCACTACAGTGCCAACAACTACCGGAAATGAGATTTACAATACTTTTGTGACCAACACCACAGAACATGCAGTTCTGCCAGAGGCTTTACTGTCGGCGACAAGCAGCGGGTGTTTGTTTACGCCGCTCGCCACGCGCCATTGGACGGTCAAGTTTGGCTGGCAGCGGGCCGGGCTGGAGCATGACGGCTGGCCCCATCTCGGAAGTCGTAAACCTGCCAGGAATAGCCACCGCCCTCTGACGTCAGCCGGCCCATAGTCGCCGACATCATCTGCCCACCTCCGTGCCAATCCAGCATCTCCACGTCTGATACAGGATATACGTTTCCCGACATTTCTGTCGGCGGTGAGGCAGAACCTTCCCTCATGTACCTGCTCCCGAAGACTAAACAGGAGACACCTTACAGATCTTTTGTCAAGTCCTCCAAGAAGTCCCAGTTTTAACAGCCGAGGCTCGATGTAGCAGAACAGCATTTCTTATTTATGGCACGAAGCCGCTGAAGGTAGTTGAATAACATCGCCAGAAAGAGACACAGTATATACAATCGAGGAGTGAAACCCATCTCACGAGTCAACAGTCCTATGATGTTACAGGATACAAGCCCTGTGACTTTGTTCCATACAGTGTCATCATTTGTAGCATCGCAGTACACGGTTGTGCCTAGACGATCCGGGTTCCAATCCTGGTGGGGTATGTTCCTGAATATTTCACAAGTAGAGAAACGTTGTGGGCATTGCCATTGGCCGGCGGGTCTCTTCGGGCCGCTCCCCGCCTTTCGCATTCCGTCGCTTCTCCATTCATGTCAATCTACAAACTGTTGCATTTTCAAACAGCAAGATAACCACAATTTTTTTCCCAGGACTTAAAAAGTAAAAATCACACACAGTTATACAAATTTAATTTATTCAGATGTTTTTGTTAAATTGTTTGTGAATTTGGTTTAACTAAAAAGTCTGAAAATTCTTACCTTTCTTTGGGAAAACCAGAAAAATTCAGATAAATTTTATCTCGATATTGTGTAGCAACCCAGGATATTTCGATGAGAATACGGAACTCGAGTGCAAAACAAAGAAGCGTGCATGAGAGCAATAAATATCAGCATCACTTTCTGCTTTAGATTTACAAGTTGGATAGTGCAGTCGTAATAAACCTAAATTAGTTCGTGTACTACTTTTATGAAATATATAGAGCATAATTAAATGGTTTCCATTTGTTAGTAATTCAAGAATGTTGCATTTAAAGTAAGAACAAAAAATTGCGGAACTTCATGCAGTGATTCGGTTATCACAAGCTATCTACTACACGAGCAATTACTTATTTTAATTATTGTGTTCTTTATTTTATTAAGTATTGCATTCAGTGTAATGCAGCCAGGTGATAGATGTTGTTTCAAGACCGTGCAGTACTATAAACTGCTTTTGAATGTTCCCCTCCTACTGGTCAGTCGCAAGATGCGTTTACTTCTTAGAGCTGCGAGTAGTAACGTGGTAGGCTTACTCCAGCGGCAAATGTGCTATCATTGTCGGCCCTTTGGACGATGTCGTTATACTGCTGATTACATGTTAGCAAGGCCACTTGCCCCTACGGACTCGCTGCGGCAGTAAAATAATGTCATACCGTCTGCTAAGTGTACCGGTTTTCGGATTATCCGTGCGGTATTGTGTGTTTAAGGCCGTGATCTTTCATTTATTTCATCAATTGCAACTAACTCAAATATTTTTTAACCAAATACTTTGAGACTGTGTGCAGTCATACAGTACACAATTTCGCCAGAGCGTTTTTTTTTAATAATTTACCGTTTGCTAGCAAAACATTATTTTGCTTTATTTTGGTTTATCGTGACAACAAAAAAAAAAGTGATATTTCAGGTGCAAAAATCTAAAAATTCGTTTGGTGTATTGCGACAGAGAAATTCAGATACAAACGATAATATATAAGTGTTTAAACTGTAATAGTGAATTTTTTATATACGTATTAATTTCCATTAAAAATATTTTCTAAACCAGTGCAAAACTAAAGAGAGAGGCCTTAACACTGTAAAATAATAAAAAAAAAGTTGTAAAAATACCTTTTTGGAAAATAACCATGTCAACTCAAATGCGCAAAATTGGATTGACGAGACCGCGTAAAAATATACAAAAATAGATTAACAAAAGTTCAACGTCACTTCTTCTCGTGTTTACCGTGCGACGCAGTCATACTTATATTTGTTTTGGGAAAAAAGGTGGGCTATAGTTGAGTAAATACGTTATTTGTAGGCGAATCTGACATCGTTAGGGGATTTGAGTGAATCATAAATTAATTATATAATTATTACATTGGTATTTACATTAGGATATTTTAGGATTATTCGTATTTCCCGATTATCCTTGCGTTGCCCGACATTGATTAACTTGGATAATCGGGAGTTTACTGTATTTACTTCCAGAAAATCAGAGTTAAAACCGTTTAAATCTCCAACTAGTCGGAAGGGGAAGTGTTCCAGAAATTACCTAGCTTGTAGAAGTAGCCTACTATTTTCCTACAGCCCGGGAATTTTGGAGTTACTGAATTCTTAAAGAGTCCAGTTTGTTTCGTCTTGAGTTCTGCCTCAGAGCTTGTGATGCGTGTCAGTTAAGAGTGCGTGGTAGATAAATAAGCGCTGAAAACATAATTGATTTCTACGCTTTTTTCGAAGCCAATATGGATAAAATACTCACTGACAATCCTAGATAATGGTATTTGCCAACTTTATGAGTAAATATTTATCCATAATTACTAATTCGTCTCTTGCGCCACAGTTAAATGCACGAGGTTCCGGCGTCAGAGATTATGCTTCAGAAGGTCGTAACACCGAAAACAATTTTGTTTAAAACGTTGGTTAAAAATATTGTCTAGTGTTACTATTACTTTTTTTTTTTTTTTCCGCAAATTGGCTTCAAGAAACCTACAGTTATAAATTAATGCTTTTAGCGTTGAATTATGCACCACGCCCTCTTAAGTTGTAGCCGAGTAGCGCGAACTTGGTGGTATCTAGGTAGTGTGTTGCTGATCGCCACACCTCATCGCAGCTTCCGCCTCGCTCCCGGACGGAGATGAAGGTGTGAAGTGGCCGTAAGTGCCAAAGTCCGGGCCCGCTCTCTGCGCTAATTGACTTAGGTGCGACGCCGCCAGTCCAGTCCTCCTCTGAGGCCTTGGTGCACCCCAGCACAGTAGCGGTGCCTTTGATGCTATCTACTCTGTCCTTTGTTGGGTGTACGTCCATAGCCGTCTATAGGCCGCGACCGTATATTTGGCAACCCTGCCAACAATGGTCGTCACCTCTCCTAACACGTGGTAAAAATGCGTGATTTAATATTTGTGGGACGCAGTGTTAGTTTTGTAGACAATACGTGTGACTACTTTTTCCACTCGTGAAAATGTTTCAGCTCTCATAGTCTTCCCATAGTGGCATGTCAAAGTCTAAATTTGCAAGGTACAGAAACATACAAATAGCAAGAACTAAGTTACTTACTCGAATGAAATAATTTAAGTTTAAATTAGATATTACGGGCCACACGTTAAAACATTAAAAAATACACAATAAATAGCTTTGTGTGTATATATATACACACAATAAATAGCTTTGTGTGTGTATATATATACATATATATATATATATACATATATATATATACACACACATATATACAAACACATATATGTGTGTCGGGGGAGCAATAAATGGAATGAGATATTATGGACCACGTGCTAAAACATTAAAAATTGCACAATAAAACAGATTTGTGTTTGTGTGTGTGTGTGTCTGTGTGTGTGTATATATATATATATATATATATATATATATATATATATATATATGGGACAATGAATGGAAATCGTTATTAAAACCAGAATTTTTCGTAAATACAAATACATTTTATTGTATGTTTTTACATAGTTTAGCCTATGGCCCATAATAGCTCATGTCAGTGTAAATTATTTCATTCGATTGTCAGTTGGTTGTTTGTTATGAAACTTTCAAATTTTTTTGCTATTTCTGTGTTATCGTAACTTGCAAATTTTGATTTTGACATGTCGGTATGGGAAGACAATGAGAGCTAAAAAATTTTCACATATGGGAAATGTAGTCGCTACTAGTAACGTCTACAAAATTAACGCTATGGCGTACAAATATACAATTACGCATTTTTGCCACTTGAACGTCCTTAAACGTAAACCTTTGGATATTACTACTGATAGTTAGAGATGGTCAGTATTCGCATCATTTTATGCCAGCAGATGGTTCTAGACGTCTTCCGTTTGTCGATATCATCTTGGTGCACCATGGAGAATGCTTTTGGCCAAAAATGAAGAGTTCCAAGGTAGACTAGCCAACATCCTGTAAAGTTGTCGCACAAACACCTATCTCGTCGCATATGTAGAGGCTCGTAGCCAGTGTAATCAGGGATTGTGTTCTGGTCTGTACAGGACAAGGAAGTCTCTAGTCTGTAGCCAACTAATAACGCGAATTTTCGAGGTCTCTACCGAGGACTATAGAGGCACGAGTATTTCGCGCATTTATTCTACGCCATGCTGAGCGTCAAGGACTTAGGCACTTCTGCGACTGGACGACAGATGTTTTGACACAACTTTACCAGTATAATTCGTGGGGATATCACGTGCTATTCTCTTCTACGGTTTGAAGCTAGTAAATGCTCCTTTGTGGCCATAGTGCGTGTATAAGACTGAGAATTCTAGGCTGTTACCAGATGAATATGCGAGATACTCGTGCTTTTCCGATAACATTTGTTCCCAATGAAACATTTATATATCCTGAGTTTTGCTCAATGACACGTCAAAGCCGATATTAAAAAATATATATTTATCCGCCGTAAAAGCAAATTCATTTAGAGAAATGTGTTTATTGACAGTGGCAAAATATGTTTTGGTGAGCTTGATTGTAGCCGTCTGTATTCAGAGCTCTCGGCCTACAATGTGGCAACCCTGCGGAGAAGGGTCAATGTATAGTATATATAGTATAGAGACCACCCGAGTTCACTAACCTGCAGGCTAGCTTCCAAGAATATATGTGTTCTCAAGTAGACAGCAGCTGTTCATTGGCTGCTGACTGACACTGTGATGTACAACATTCGGATTAAAGTGAGCATTTTTGAAATCCTAGTTGCTTTTCTTTTACTTTCACATA
Organism: Medauroidea extradentata; assembly: GCA_003012365.1. Taxonomy (NCBI): domain Eukaryota; kingdom Metazoa; phylum Arthropoda; class Insecta; order Phasmatodea; family Phasmatidae; genus Medauroidea; species Medauroidea extradentata. Next base: position 55,119 of record PNEQ01066491.1, on the reverse strand, counting down.
ATTTATATTTTCTGGCTCTTTTTAATATAAACAGATCTTTCTGAGTAATGATAGAAGTGTATTGTATTTTACTCAGAAGTTATTGTCTGAGATCGTAATGAATAATATTTTTAAAATATTGTTCTACACAATGTTGTTTTCAAAAGGGCTCTTTCTATCGGGAACCAACTATATGACATTATTGGACACACATTTAGTTGCTTCTTTTTTTACTTTCCCAGCACCATCTAGGAGGCGACAAATTCTTCAAGAGCCAACACAAGCGTAGTTGTTAGATTTATACCTTGTTTTCAAAACAAAGTGTTATTTTTTCAAGTTCCTGTAGCGCATTGAGCTCGTTCGGCAATGGCTTTCTCTTATTCGTTTTGTCTGTCCTACGTACTGACTCTATTAAAATAACCATTCTTGGCAAGATTGACACGTTCTTCATTCGTTTAAAAGTTTATAAAATTGTTGAAAATGTACTTTAATAGTTGCTAGTAAACTGACGGATTGTTCCCAGCACACAATAGAATGTATGTGTGTTTATAAATATTATATATATATATATATATATATATATATACATACATACATACATACTAGCAGTCCCCCGCGGCTTTGCTCGCGAGTATTTTTCGTAGCTGATAATATTTACTTCAATTTAAAAACCTCTTTGTACACAAGATTGGTACTTCAGTAATCAAGTGTTAGAATGTCCAAGCAGCTAGTTGAACTAATTCTGCAGCAGGATAAGTAGCTATAGCTGTCCACGCGAAAAGCAGTCTTAAGTTTGTCCCTGCCACTAACAGCGACTTCGCCTGGGCCTTATTTATAGCCCTGCCTATTTGAGGTTGTGGGGTAATTACAGACACCTAAGGTAAGAGGTTAATCGAATGAGAAACATCTGTTTACCCTGTGCACAACCATTGTTGACGGTGCCCTCAATTATATATTTTCAAAGTATGTATTCACTTTAACTTTATTGACATTACAAAGTTTCAGTGGCTGAAGGTTTCGCGCAAACGTATTTTGGTGCCCCAAAACTGAGATTAGTGAGATGATATATCGTCGGTTTACTGCCAAAAGTGACAAAGTCAAAATGAGACAAAATTATAAAAATGCTAGGAATATGTATATGTTGTTCACGAACAATTGCCCAGGTTTAAAGTCTATTCGTCGTTTCGTACTGTTGTGTCACAGGATAGTAATATACCAAATTTTTGTTAATATCTACAATTTAATATTGTTTTTAAACGAAATAGCATTTATGACTTAATCACTTTTGTCAGTATACCGACGATATATCAGCTGATATTGTAGAGGAACCTAAGTGGAAAGCGAACTGCAATTTTACCCATTTTAGAGACTACATGTAAATTGCACTAATTCGATCTGCCTTGTAGTTATTGTGTGTCAAAATTGAACCTTCGCACGTAGCTTTTAACGGAATTCGAGCCCAGAACCTGCCGGAATTTAGACCCGAGTAACAAACAACTGCGTCACGTAACGTCGAAATAATTCATGAAAATGAAATTTTATTAAAAAAAAAAAATCAGTGTCCAGGGCTCATAGAGGTTGTACAACACCACGTCTCGATAGGTTACTGTAGAGTGAAACTCCCGTATAGGTTGTTTCTCGCTGCTCGTTCCTGCTTTTCGGATCGTCTGCCTTGAATATTGACCAATTTAGTTTTATTCTTAATAATCACGTTTCTTATAAAGAAAAAAAAATACATACATATTTTTTTAAATATTTATGTAAGCATCACTCTGACGCGAAAAACACCTCAATATCGCTACTGGTTGGATAGAAATCGTGGGTTGATGGAAAACAAATTTTGTGCTTTTTCACCATTTTGGGTGTCGAATTTCGAAATATTTTAAATTTACATCTTAGACATTTGTATAAGTATCCAACTGAAGTGTAAATCACATCGCTAGCCCGTTCAGTCGAATCAAAATCGATCATTCACTAAAAAAACACATATCACCCCTGCACAGTATTGAGAAATCGAATTTCGAAAAATCTGAAAACTGTTTTGCGATTATTTCTGTAATAATCATCCTGAAGTAAAAATTAATTGTATATCTCACCGGGTTCGATAGATATCGAGGATTTATCTAAAACACGTTCAAGGTCTTTTCACCACTTAAGAGGGTAAATTTCGAAAAACCCTTGAATTACGTTTTAGAATACTTTATTTGTGTATCGTGGACGTAAAAAAAACACAACATTAGCCCGCTGAGTTCAAGATATATCGACGATTAATTGAAAACGCTTTTCACCACTTTTCACCCTTTTCACGTCCTTAGGTGGTGAATTTCCAAAAATTCCTGAAATTACTTTTTAGTTATTTGAGTAAGCATTAATCCTAAACAAAAATCACGTCGCTATATAAAAAACTATGGGATCGATATAGATCGAATGTGAGTCGAAAACTCATATTACCCCTTTTTTAACCAGTTTAGGGCCGAATTCAGAAAATATATTTTAAATAGTACTTGGTATATTTACAAAAGCACCAATTTAAAGCAAAGAGCACTTCGATATCTCGATTGATTCGATAGATATGGAAGGATAATCGAAAACACATTTCACGTATTTTAACCCCTTTAAATAAAGAATTTCGAAACGTCTTTGAGTCCTGTCATAGACATTTGTAAAAGTAACCGATTAAAGTTAAAATCACGACGATAGCCAATTGTGTTTCAAAGATATATACGATTCATTAAAAACACATTTTGCCCATTTTTACTGCCTGGGGGTCGAATTTCAAAAAAAACTAAAACTGCTTTTTGGGTATTTACGTAAGCAATATTTTGAAGTGAATATCAACTCTCTATCCCGAATGGTTCGATATATATCGATAGTTGATTGGAAACACATTTAAGGTCTTTTAAGCCCCTTAAAAGTTGAACTTCGAAAAATTCTTAAATTGGCTAATATGCATTTTAACGAGTGTCCTATTAAAGTAAAAATCACGATGATTGGCTGTCGGGGCGAGCTCTATCGACGTTTCTTCGGAAACACATTTAACCCCTTTTCACCCCCTTACAGGTCAAATTTCGAAAAATCCCTTCTTAGTGCTCGCCTACGACCTGAAGGGAACCCCCACAAAAATTTCACGATTCTAGGCCCAGTGGTTTGGGCTGCAGTTTGATATGTCAGTCAGTCAGTCAGTCAATCAGTCACCTTTCATTTATATATATATATATATATATATATATATATATATATATATATATATATATATACACACATACACACACACAAAACTGTAAATAAGCTGTTCGGGGCTTTTTTGACACAAATATATCCGTTACCGTGTACTGTAAAAATTAATGTATGTAAATTCATCACACCGATGTGTAGGAGTGTTAAGAAAGTAGGTATGGTAAAATTGTTTCCCATATATCAAGGGTAGAGTTCGTATACATTAGTAGGAAATAGTGAAATAAATATAATGGCATTACAAGACTTGTACGTAATAATAATACTGCTCAACATTTGCTGTATTTACCATAGTCAGTGCTCCATACTGTATACTTCCATGACTGTTTTAGGAAGGAGTATTTTCCCCAGTGATTGTTCAGGAAGACCCAGGAAGACCAGCGTACCGCTGGACTAATTTGAAAGTATGACCCACCCTTCTCCCCCCCACGGTAGCAGGGATCGCAGTAAACGTGCCTTGCAGGAGCTTCCCGAGCCAGGGAAATATATGCAACTGACGTCTGCGGCACCGTGTTGTTTTGGCTTCAAGCCACGCACATGTGTTGACAAAGTGAGAGAAACGTGACTCTCCAAGACGGCCTCTGGAAACTTGCCATCGCTCTGACCTCATCTTCCTACCCCTCCCCCTCCCTGCCATCATCCCTTCCTTCCGACATCATCTCGTAAACCAAACCTCCTGTTTGCCCCATTTTCTCTCTTCGCTAGTTTGCATTCCCTTTTCCGCGTGACCGACTTCATAAATTGTATCCTCTGGGGTGGAACCGATGCGCCTAGCATAGTCAGATAAAAAATATAAATATTCCCTTCCCACCAAACAATTCTTTTTGTATCCGGTGAAAAATTTCTGTGTTGAAATTGCCTTCTCAGTATTTATTTTCCACAGAAATCCTGAGTTCTATAATTGTAGGCAGAGATTGCTAGTTTAAACTCATGGTTTCGAACCATGACTTAAACGAGCTATTTTTAGCATATTTTCCGAAAAAAAAATTAGGCTTATGAGATCACCATACAGTCTGTTAATTGTGTTTGTGGTTGTGGGTACCCCCCCCCCCAAGATAAAACTTTCAAAGCCGTGGACCGAATTTCATCAAACCAGGTATACGTGCAGTACTTGGTAACCTGACTTGACTTTTGTGTATTTCTTGTATGTCATTTACATATTTTCAAAATGGCGGCAATTTTAAAATTTTGCGATCACAATATATATCTGAGAAACCGTATTTTAGAATTTCATCTAACTCGGTACACACGTACGTAATAAGATGACTCGACTTTAATGATTTAGTTTAAAATAACGGCCATTTTTATTTTATTTAGCATTATACTGCATACATGAGGAAATATTTCTCCGAATTATATCAAACTTGGTACACATGTGTTACATGGGCCTACTAAGCTGACTACATTTTTTAATATTTCGTTTTTTCTATGCTCATATTTTCTAAATATATGTATTTTTATATTTTTAACATGTGCCTAATATGACAGAAATATTTTCCCGAATTTTATCAAACTTGGTTAACACATACTCCTTACTAAACTGACCTGACTTTTGTGTATTTCTATCATTCCAGGTGCCTATTTCAAAACGACCGCCATTATTATATTTTTAGCTTAATATTGCTCAAGCGAGGAAATATTTTTCCGAATTTCATCAAACTTGGCATACATATAAAGCTTATTTGACTACTGTGGATTTCTTTCATCATGTGTTAATATTTTATAGCGGTGGCCCTTTTAAAGTTTTAAGCATAATATGACATATCTGAGGACATAATTTTCCAAATTTGATCAATCATGATACATATATGCTACATACAAAGCTGACTGGACTTTTTTGTATTTCGTTTATTCTGTGTTCATATTTTCTAAATGGCGGCCATTTTTATATTTTTAGCATAATATGGCGTAGGCCTATCTAAGTGAATTATTTTTCTAAATTCATCAAACTTGGTGCACATACATTTATTAGTAAACTGAATCGACATTTTTGTATTGGTTCATTTCATGTTCATATTAAAAAAAATTGTGTGCACACGAAATAACTGATTATTATTATTCAAAATTTCATGAAATTTGCTACACATGCCTATAGTACTTATAAGTTGACTTGAATTTTATTTAATTTTTTCTCATACCGTCCTCGTATTTTTTAAATAAGGCAATTTGAAGACGTATTCATTTGATGAGATATCTAAAGAACCATATTTTAAAGCTACTTCATATTCGGTATACTTTTAGAACTTAACAAGGTGACTTGGCTTGTTTTTGTTAATGCTTTGTTAGTATGTTATAAATTATGGCCATTTTAACGTATTATGATCACATTAAAAACGAATCTAAGAAACTGTTGCTCAGAATTTCATCAAACTCATATAGTACTTAGTAGGGTATAGTATCTTGACATTTATGTATTTAGATTATTATTTTTTTTTTTTTAATATTTATCCTTTGAACTTATTTGATTACGTGAAAAATCTGAGAAATATTTATCCTAGGAAATTCATGTAATGAAACTCATGTTTAGTGCAGAAATGACTTTCATATTATTCTTTCACGCTCTGTTTAATACTTTACCTCCTGATTTTAACGATTTCATGACATGAATACATTATTTGAATTCATTAATTTCAATAACTTTTGTATACTGGAGACACTTTATTATCATTTACGTCATTTTAAGTGGTCTTTATTGTTGTAGGTCAACCATGCAAGACGATAACATGATAATTAGAGACACTGGAAAATCGCGGGAATAGCTGACTGTTAGCTAGGCTCCAACGTGATGTATATAACACTGAATGTTTCGTATCAACATTGGCTATCGTTCATGTGTAGCATTGTTTCTCTCTACAACAGGCCCAGTTAGAACTGCACAGCTTGTACACACAGCGTGTGTGATTTGTCCCAAAACCATTCACATGTGTCACGGTTAATATAATACAGTATATTGCAAACTATTTTAAACATTTTCGCGAGTTTCCAGTGTCTCTAATGATAATAAATTCAGATAATGTTTTATATTTCTAGACCTAAGTCACCTATTTTACCTACAAGTTAACGTTATCAATGTTGAGGAAAGTAGGCTGATTAGTTATGCAGGTAATTACTTGTTTTAAGTGAGGTGAGGGGAAAGGGTTTTACGGCCCTTGAATAACGAGGACTTTAGAGCCGATGAGGATGAAGTAGGGGGAAGGGATAACTCAACATCTATGCCCGAGCCAGTATTCTAACCCAGGACCTCTCGCATCGTAGACCGGCGCCTAACCGACTGTGCTAGGGAAGCCGACTTGTTTTAAATGAGTATCAGGGGCTAAAACCAATATTTTTACAATGCCTTAAGGAGGTGTGTTAGACAATTTAATTGGATTTTCAGTTTTTAAGCCATAACATTTATTAAAATTGTATTATCAAAATTTTCTCTTCGACAAAGCGTAGGATATATTCGTGGTAAATTGCTTAACATAAATAATAATGGAATCATTCATTAATTTGTCATGCAGAATCATTGCAAGATAATTCTTGAATGTTAACCTAAACTTCTCTTACAATGATTCTGTGTGACAAATTATTGGAAGATTCCATTATTTATGTCAAGCAGTTTATTACGAATATATCCTACGCTTTGCGAAGACAAAAATTTTATAATACAATTTTAATTAATATTATGGCTCAAAAACTTAAAGTAAAATAAAATTGTCTAAAATTCCCTCTTAAGAGGGCGAGGTTAATAATTCAACGCTAAAAGTATTAATCTATAACTGTAGGATTCTTGAAACCAATTTGCGAAAATTGAACAATAGCAATCATAGACAATAGTTTTAGCCAACGTTTTAAACAAAATAATTTGCAGTGTTACGAACTTCTGAGGCACAATGTCTGACGCTGGAACCTCGTGTATTTAACTGCGGCACAAGAGATCACGCGTAACGAATTAGTAATTCTGGATAAATATTTACTCATAAAGTTGGCAAATACCATTATCTAGGATTGTCATTGAGTATTTTATCTGTATTGGCTTCAAAACAAGCGTACAAATCAATTGATGTTTTCAGCGTTTATTTATCTACCACGCACTCTTAACGACAATTTTTAGATTCTACGCTCAAACCACAGACATGTTGTCTCGTAACTTTGTTCTTATGTGTACAGTCAAATGAACACCGTCGCGGCACAAAGACAAGGTAGGCTACCAGTAAACAAAAAGCATAGATTCATACCTAGAAGTACGTAAATTTCGCAGATACATTCCAGGTCAGGTTGAACGCCATATACTTCATTGTCATATCTGTGACTTGCTGGCGGCTGTAACGAAACGCGTTTGACTACTGCAAGCCAGTAGTAAATAAGGAAATAATGCGAAGTGCTATCGCTTGCTACCTGCTTGTACTGTTATAAGCCAATAGATAATCGATTGTGGCCAGTGGGTGTATATGACTGACAAGTCTAGGCTGCTGCCAGATGAATCCGCGAAATTGACGTACCTCTATTCATACCGTTACCCTTATTGTAAAACCTCATTTCTCGTAACTTTTTTTTTTGTGATTTGGAAGTTACAGTCCCTCCCCCTTTTTTTCCCCTCCCACCGTAACCATATCAACAACAAACATTGCTATATTGCTATAAAGTAACTTTAGTGAGTCCTTTTATAGTATTGTTGTGCAAAGTAATATATTTATCTGTGAGATAAAAATTCGATGGTTTACCTCTTTGCATTTTTAAATTGTTACAAAATGGAATTAAATCTTTCGAGGAAATATCTGTACTGTAAAAAACTTTGTAAAATGTTTAGGAAGTAATTAACCTAAACGCAGTATGGTACAGTGTACCATGCTTCCACCTTGAAAATATGCAAACTTTTAAAACTGTTACAATACATGTTTAGTAACTTCAATATATATTTGAATGTTTTATAAAAAAAGACTAGGAGTGCTACCATGGATGTCTGGGAAAAAATCTACCATACCTACTTTCTCAGCGCTCCTATACGCACGTGTGGAAATTTACAAACTATTTTTTTAGAGTGTGGTCAAAAATGATCAGAAGACGACCTTCCAGGACGCAGACTATTGTGCTCTTCTTCTAAATTTATTTAAAGTGGAAGTTAAAGATAATAGTGAGACAGTGTGTAGTTATCAACTAACTCTACGCGGCACGAGAAGAGGTCTTGGAGGCGGACTTGCGACCAGAAGGTTAGGAATCACTTGGCATTGCATTCCCCGGGACAAGCAGGTCCTGAGACCGGACAAACACGGGGTCGACCTCAATTGATCGATAATTGATCGTAATTGCCGTCGGCGCAGACAGCATGTCGGCTGAGGGCCGCGGACACGCCACCACCACAACTGCTGATTGCATTAATTAGCGCGCTTCTCCGCAAGCCGGGATTGGCCACTCGGGCGGAAGTTTTCCAACTAATATAAGACGCCCGGAGACAATCGATAGGTCGACCGAGTCCCAGCCTGCCCAGTCGGTGTAGGCGAAGTCTGCCAAGTATTCGCGAGAAGAATGGTTCTTGAAAGTTATACTTCAAAACCATTTACTACAAATTCTGTTACCTATTCCTTGGTTTGCTGATATTTTGAAAAATGTTCTAATTGTGATTGGTTGTTACTAATGCTCTATTTTGGTAATTGGTGATTAGCAATTGCGCGAATTCTTAAAAAAAATTTAGATTTTTTTTAAGCAACCCTAAATGAGTTCAATCAATACTGCAGAAGTCATGGAACCAAGATCAACCATTCCAAATGAGTGACTTTCTGGCTGATTTGTATAGGATTGTATACAAATATACAATGTTTTTTATTCGTGGATTGTTTTTATTTATTTTTATTTAGATTTTTTCTTTCTTTTTAGTTAAGTGGAAAAAGGGGAGCACCCCTGTAAAAACCCCACGATGAGTGGTTTCTGTAGGTTGTTCTGGAAGGTCTTGTAGTGTCTGGTCATCTTGGTTGCAGTCTGTTGGTTGTGTTGGGTTTAGTTGTCATCGACGGAGTCTTCACTTGTTGAGTAGCTGGAGTCTTAACCGGTTGCTCTTGTAAGCGTTGCATTGTCCGAGCTGTAATTTGTCGTGTACTATTCTTTCGCGATTGGGCCACTGTGAAGACTGTGAACCAATAGTAGACATGCGTGAAGACACTCACTGTCTTCCACGTACCTTGCCAGTTCTACAACTAGTCACTCACAGAAACAGCGATCAATGGACAAATAATCCGCAGACAGAAGCATTTTGCTCGCGAACATTCTTAAAGAGAAGTTTTAGTGTTCTTTTTTTTTTTTTTGTTAAAGTACGTACCGTCTGACTGTGTCAGAGTCATCACATTTAAGGGCGTTCAAGTGGCAAAAATTGCATAGTTTTATATTTTCACGACACAGTGTTAGTTGTATACAATAGTTGTTACAACATTTTCCACTTGTGAAAAATTTTCAGCTTCCATTGTCTTCTTATGTATCAAAGTCAACAATTGCAGTTACGAAATCATACAAATAACGAAAACCAACAGACTCACTCACTCAAATAAAATAATTCATAGTGAAATTATATATGATGGGGCTTATGCTGGAATAATTAATAACGTCCAGTAAAATTCCTTTGTATTTTAAATAATTTCTGAAAATATCGGAATATTTCTTCATTTACAGCAATTTTTATAATAAAAAAATGGTTTTTAGTGTTTTTAAATATTTTGGCATTTGGCCTATAGTGTCTCATTTAAGCGTAAATTATTTCATGTTGCCGTAACTTGCAAATCTTGACTTTGACATGGCTTTATGGGAAGACTATGAGAGCCGAAGAATTTTCACGAGCAGAAACTAGAGCCACAAGTAATGTCTACAAAACTGACGATTTGTCGTACAAATATAAGATTATAAACTTTTGCTACTCGAACACACTTAACCCCCACCTATTCTTACAGACGTCTAGGTCCAGAGTAAAGCTCTGAATTTTAGGAAATAAACAGAAATATTGGGTCAAAACAGATAATTTTTTTCTTTGGCGTGATAATGTAAAACAGTGCAACACAAAAACTTAAGAACTTGTAAAAAATATCAATAAAATTGTAATATTGTTTATGAGTTTCAAATCTATATGGTTCAACGATAAATGTTATTTCTCTCTGTTTATCCCTTTCACTTTTTTATTTTTATTTTAGAACCCTAGATCCAGGGTCACTCATAGAGGATCGTGTATAATCTAAAATAAACACATTTTATTGTTGCCACAGTGGGTGGCGGTTGGCGTTTTCGCCATGTTGCTGGTCACTGAAGCCTTTTTGTTGGCGTGTGTGACTAAGTTTCTGTTTTCCTAATTTCGCGTCTGTATTACTACTCAGTCTGTGACTGCTTCATTACCCGCAGCTGTGCTTCGAGTTTATTGGTAGTGTGTATTTGTGTAGGGCGCCACTTAGTCGACTGTACCAATCACAGCAAGTTTACTGTGACACCACACGCTTATGATTTGCGTAAATAAAATAAAAAATCCCAATTACTGACCGCGAAGCAGTACTGCGATTGTGTACATGAGTAGAGACACGATTTTATGGCAAAATGATGTTTGCAATATTTGGTTTCAATGCGTCATGTGCACATCTGCAGCTCTGCTGCATCGTCAGAGATTGTATGATTTTACTGTCACTTGCCTTGCCAAATTATAGACATACGGAGTCACGATAATCTTATATTCTGATTGGTGCAGTCAAATGAGAAACGTGTCTGAACAAAGACACGCTGCCAATAACCATGATGCATAGCTACCGATGTGTATGAGAGACACTGAAGCAAAACGGGGCAAAATCGTGGACCTACATATAAGGCATTGAAGCAAAGTGGTGCAAACATTTTTTCGCCAAAACTTACCTGACCCTATCTGTGGCTTGTTCTTCAGAAGAGTACAGTTCTGAGAATCAGCAGCCCTACGTGGTAAGAACTCAACGGCCGCCAATGCAGGTGAGTGTAAAGTTTTACTAGAAGAAAAATCCTTTGGTATTTCTAAAGTAAATATTATTTCTGTAACTGTACCGAACTGTGCTCATTTGAAATTCATTTTAGGACAATCTGTAATTTAGTGTAAGAGGAGTAGATACTAAATGGTAGTAAAAATAGCACGAGCTTGCCGTGTGCACTTGGAAGGCTCTCAATGGGCGCATAGTACGCAGGAAATAGAAGCACTAGAGAAACAGTATAGCCACTCCAGGCTCCAGTAACTCACAGTTAACTGCGGTACTATACTACGGCCAGACCACCGCCTGAATTACCGACACATTATGCTACGATGAATGGCCGCTATATCTGGTTCCTCTATTTTCTGCCCCAACTTCCGCGCGCTTGCCCGAGTCTGTAATTTTGGGCGTATGTTAGGGAGCGTATTATGCTAAAACGTTCATGGCATTTTGCAGAAAGTAAAACGACAATAATAGAAAACAGAGCAACCCTATAATGTAGTTTATAAGCAAATATGTTACTCAGCTAGAGCGTCTCTCGTGATGGCAGAATGGTTTCTAGGATTCATTTCTTTTCTATATTGACTTTCAATTAGAATTTATTGGTTTGTGGACGTACGCCATTGCTCATATTTTTGCTGATCAAACCTGTGTTGGATGACAAATAACGAAAAAACGAACAAGAAAAAAATATATTAAAAAAACCACACAAAAAATAGAAAAAAAGCAATCCCGGAGGATTTGTGTTGTTTTATTTCATCCAACACAGGTTTGATCAGCAAAAACATGAGCAATGGCGTACGTCCACAAACCAATAAATTCTAATTGTAAACTCCCATTGCAACAAACATTTAAAAACCTCATTGACTTTCAAGATTACATCAAATTTCAATAATCGCTTTTAGTTATTATGTAGACCTATGTAGCTACTACGCCTTTTTGAAACTGAGGTAACTGAGGTACCAGGGTATATACTCTTCTCGCAGCGTTCAGAACCACTGCTCGCGATCCGGGGTCGAATCCCGACCAGGTTACATCCTATTTTACCACATTGGACACATGGTAGTCGCCGTTATCCACGGGTTTCCTCACGATCCTTCAGCTCTTCTAGCCGTTGCGTTCCGCCGCTACTTATACTCTGTACTACAAGAGTGGCTATATTGTTGGTATGACACGTGGTTTGCCCTCAAACTGCGTGCATCGTGTTCGGAGTTATATTTTTTTCTCAGAGACCAGTAATCGTGCGTCCACAATGCTTATCTTCGAAATGAAAACAAATGTCAGACTTTAGTATATATGATTATTGCACATTAGAAGATTTATTTTAAAGCCCTCAAACTAAGCTAAAATCGTCTTTTTTAGACGGTTGTTTCTCAACATAGAATATGTAACGTATTTGTTCGAAATTGAGGTCTACATTTACATAGGACTTTGCTACAGTGACGCGTTCAATAAAATTAAATGGGTCACCTCTTTAAGTCTCGCAGTAAAAAAACGTTATGGTGGGAACACTGCGCGCGTGATTACAACCGTAGAGGCTATATCACAATATATGTGCCGGCCGACGTCGCTCGTAGCGCCTCATCGATTTTCGCCTCACACAAACATGCCGTTCACCAGGCGGTCGCCTTAACACACAGTTATGCCGAAAAGTATTATCCCATGGTTGTTAATGCTGATTTCAGGCCATATGATGCTAACTTCGTGAACTTTAATTTTTGCTGCCCCGTGTTTATACACTGTCAGCGTGTCCTTGGAATGAGTTCGTATATTTTGACCAGTGATATGCGATATGTAAAAATTTTTGTCGGAAATGTAATCTTACACTGCCAAAAAAACACGCATTCTTCCTAAACATATTATAGTTTTTTTACGTTAGTTGCGTAATCTACAGAAAATTTTGTCGACGAAGGGTGTTAAATTGTTTTAAATGATAATGTAGCATACGACATAAATGTAATGAATTTGTAATACATACGTAATTTTTTAGTAAAATAACTATGCGTTTCGAAAATACTGTTCATTACATCAAAACAATCGTACGGTTGTCTCCCATCATAAGAACTCATTTCAGTGACGTTATCTATGTGTAGCATACGGCTTCAGACTTGACTTGTTTAGGGCACGGTAGTTTCCGCGAAAATATTTTTGCCCCACTTTGTTTAGATGTTTAACGTGCACACCTGAAGCGCAACTTCATGATTATTGGCAGAGTGTTTTTGTGCAGAGTTATTATTCATTTGACTGTGCCAATCAGTACAAGGATAATGTGACACAACACGTAAGTGATTTTCGGGTTCAACCTCCAGACGCTGGGTGTTACAGCGTCCAATCACTGACCACATAGCAGAGATGCAGGTGCGCACGTGAGACACTGAAACAAAGTACAGCATAAATCTTTTCGCGAAAACTACCGGCCCTATGTATAACATATTATTTTTGTTATTTTCAATTCTCACAGATGGCGTGAGTTTTCATCACTCGTAGTGTTAGAAATTTCTTGTTTTCCACTTGATTCTAGATTCTCGGAATATTATACAGATTTTAGCTAATCATCTCACCTTACATTACGCACATTCGATCTAACAGAATAAAGCATATAGATGTAACACTTAATTATACATAGTAATAATCTGTTGCTTTTAATAAAACATAAAATAACACACGCATAGCCGTAAATGTGCTGCTCATCTCTATACATAACAACTAGCTGCCCGGCTGAGACTTTTCCCGCGTGAAATTATGTAATGTAAACAGTAACTCCGGATAAAATATGTTATGAAGGCATCTAACAGCTAACGTACTCAATTCTCAGTGAACTATAAATTGTCTTAGCTTAGTGTAAAGAGCGCGCGCAATAAGCTCGTATGATGTCATAGTAATTCCCATCGCAAAGTCTTGCAAGGGATACGAACTCGTAACCCCACCCCTCCCACACCCCAAACTTTATACAATACCTGAGCTAATGTTAAAGGCATGCCGTGATAAATTTTTCATATGTACAGGCTACAGTCCAAAGAGGTTCTATTTATGAGTAGGTTAGCAAAAAGAAACAACTGTTGAATTATTTTTCCGTGATCATTCTCTTTTTTCGGGAGAGACTAACATTATACTGCTTTTCACATCCTTAATTTTTGCATTTCATAAATACCTGAATTTTATTTGTAGATATTTACATAAGCTTCATTCTTATCAAAAAATCATCTCGATATCTAAACGGGTATAAGCGGTACAGATTATTATTTGAAAACACATTTTATTTTTTAACCATTTTCAAGGACAAATTTCAAAAAATCCTGAAATTAATGTTTTGATATTTACGTATGATTTATTTTCAAACAAAAACAATTTCAATATTTTCACTGGTTTAGAAGATAAGTGGGATTAATCAAAACACGTTTTATTTTTTAAGAGCTTTCAAGGACGAATTCTAAAAATTCTAAAAGTACCTTTTAGATATTTACTTAAGCGTCATTTTAAAGAAAAAAATCACTTCACTATCTGAAATGTTTTAAGAGAAATCACGGACTAATGAAAAATACATTTTACGGCTTTTCACCCCCTTAATTTTCGAGTTTTGCAAAATCGAAAAATTCTCAAATCTGTATTTCTTTGAATAATATTATGAAGTTAAAAAATTTCGATATCTTTCCCCGTTAGTGAGATATCAGGGATTCCTTGAAAACACATTTCACTCCCTTATTATCGAAAATCGAAAAATCCATTCTTAGTGGGTGCCTACGCGCCAAGGGGTAGCTTCCCTCAAAATTTCATGGTTCTAGGTTCAGCAGTTTGGGCTGTGCGTTGATGAGTGACACTTCATTTTATTTATTAAAATGAATACTGACTGACTGACATATCAAACTGCAGCCCAAACCACTGGACCTAGAATCGTGAAATTTTTTTGTGTGGTTTCCCTTCAGGTCGTAGGCGAGCACTAAGAAGGGATTTTTCGAAATTCAACCTCTAAGAGGGTGAAAAAGGGTGAAATATATTTCCGAAGGAACGTCTATAGAGCTCGATTCTGACGGCCTATTATCATAACATTTTCTTTACTATGACACACATAAAATGCATATTAGCCTATTTGAGGATTTTTGAAATTCAACATTTAAGGGGATAAAAAGACTTTAAATATGTTTCCAATTAACTATCGATATGTATAGAATCTTTCGGCATAAAGAAATGGTATTATTGTCTAAAAGTTGCTTACGTAAATACCTAAAAAGTAGCTTGAAGACTTTTTGAAATTCGACCCCCAAGCAGTAAATTGGGGCAAAATGTGTTTTTTTATGAATCGTCTATATCCTTGAAGTACAATTGTTAGGGACCCTTGTTTTTCGCGAATAGAATTTTGCCCCACTTTGTTTCAGTGCTTTACGTGCACATCTGCAGTTCTGCTTCGTGGTCTATGATTGGATATTTATCTCTCTCGAGCCTTGGGATTCTACCGGCAAATCACAGCCGTGAGGTGTTGCAGAGACTTTATTGTAATTGGCTCAGACAAATTATATACGGCTCTTCATACAGACACGCTGCCAATAATCGTAAAGCAGAATTGCATATGTGCACGTAAGGCACTGAAACAAAGCGAGGCAAAATTCTTTCCGCCAAAAACCAGGGTCCCTAACAATTGGCTATCATCGTGATTTTTTACTTTAATAGGTTACGTATACAAATTTATATGGCGGGACTCCAAGACGTTTCGAAATTCTTTAATTAAGTGAGTGAAAATACGTGAAATGTGTTTTCGATTATTCCTCCATATCTATGGAATCCATCGAGATATCGAAGTATTCCTTGCTTTAGATTGATGCTTTTGTAACATATCGATCACATAGATTTTTGTATAGCGACGTGATTTTTGTTTAAGATTGATGCTTTCAAATACCTGAAAAGTAATTTCAAAATTCGCCACCTAAAGAGGTGAAAAGGGGTGAAATGTTTTTTCAACTAATCGTCGATATATCTTGAACCCAGTGGGCTATTGTGGTTTTTTTTTTCGTTCAAGAGACATTAGTAAAGTATTCTAAAATGTGATTCAAGTGTTTTTCGAAAGCCAGCCTTTTAGGTGGTGAAAAGACCCGGAATGTGTTTTAGATAAATCTTCGATATATATCGAACCCATCGAGATATTCAGTTTATTTTTACTTCAGGAGGATGATTAGGTAAGTAGCCGTAAAAAGTTTGTAAGATTTTTCAAAATTCAAACTCCCAGTACTGTACAGGGGTTATGTATGATTTTTAATGAATGATCGATTTTGCGTCGACTGAACGATCTGTCGTCGTGATTATCACTTCTCGTGAATACTGGAACAAATATTTAGGAGGTGAAATTAAGATTTTTCGAAATTCGACATCTAAAGGGGTGATAAGACATAAAATTGTTTTTCTATCAGCCGATGATACTTGTCTAGCCAGTACAGATATTGAGGTGGTGTTCGCGTCAGAATGATGCCTACGAAAGTATTTAAAATAATTAACGCAAGTTTTTTATTTTATAAGAAAACTTACTTATTAAGAAGAAAACTTTGTTTGTACACGTTCAAGGCAGATAATTAGAAAACAAGCACGACCAGCAAGGAACGTATTATATAGGAGTTTCGTGCTACAGTTTTACCGAGAAGTGTTGTTGTACTACCTATGAGCCTAGGAAAGCCGTATTTTATATTTAATTTTAGTTTTCATTAATAATTTCGACTTTATGTTTATTGTTCCAAAGGTTCCTCATATTCCATTAAAGCTTTGCAGATGTGCAATTGTGACACAAAAAAATGCAAGACAGATTAAATCAGTGCAATAAGATGAAGTCGTTCAAAAGTGGTAAAACTGTATTATGCAGTCTACTATCCACTAAAGATCCTCGACAGCGTCATCCCACACATACCATCTCACTAACCTCAAGGTTGGGGTACCAAATAAGTTTATATTTCTGCAAAACATCATTTCGCCAAAACTGCATAATGGCATTAAACTTCAAGTGAAGGTTTGGAAAAACAAGTATGTTATTCAGGGTTCCATCGCCATTGGTTGGGCTTGGAGGAAATCAGTCTTCATACTACGTAAACTGTGTATTTCATTCGATTAGCCTCTTACATTTAAGATTCTGTACCCCACAACGTCAACTTTACTGTGACTTTAAGTATGTGAAGTCGCTGTTAGTGGCATGGACAAACTTAATTAAGACTGCTTTTCGCGTGGACAGCTATAGCTACTTATCCTGTTGCAGAATTAGTTCAACTAGCCGCTTGGACATTCTAACACTTGATGACTGAACTACCTATATGGTGTACCAAGAGGTTTTCCAATTAAAGCAAATATTATCTGCTGTGAGTAACACACGCGAGCAAAGCCGCGGGCGCACTGTTAGTATAAAAATAAATTTACAGTAATAATCTTACATTTTCTCTCGTAATACAAAAATGAGTAATTTCTCGCAAGGGGTGATTATTCTTCGGATTCTTTTCATTTTCGACCTTACTTTCTGGCCTCTCCCTCAGCGTCCCACCTTAATTTATTGAAAGAGAAAATATAAACGGGTATTTTCGATGTTATTTTCATCAGATAAATGTATCAGTACCATAGTGACACACTGCATATCTTGGTCTTTGTTCTTGAGACCCGGCGTCTGTCGCCATTTTAAATTATTTTATTTTTGCTCTTATGAAATTCTGAGAAGAAAAATGTTCAATTAACTACTATAACATCAATTCTATTTACCTTGCGCTTAAACAAAAGCATCGCAGTTGAACTTTTAACGTACCTATATGTAAGCCGGAATCAATGGAGCATTTTGAGAATATTAAAAAATTTGCTCGACTGAATACGGCTTGATTATACGTTAAAAGTACAACTGCGATGCTTTTACTGTAGCGCAAGGTAAATGGAATTGATATTATAGTAACAGATTTATAACACTGTAGGACCTTGTAGACGTGCGCATAGACGTAATTACGTAACTGGCAGACTTGTCGCGATCACTCTTACGACTCCGGTGTTATGCTAGCGATATATTATGGAATCTACGGATGTTCCGAAGTAAATACAGAAACTCCGCGAGCGCCCATTGCTGCAAACTAACTAGGTGGCATACTTGAGGCTTGGCTTCACTCTCCATATTGAATAATTTTATATTTGCCCTTTTATTGTTTAATTTGTGAGAAGGAAAATGTTATTTCTGTGATTGTATAGCAAATTCTATTTACCTTGTGCCGCAGTATAGACATTGCGATTTAGCTGTGAACGTATAATTAAGCCGCAATCAGTATAGAAATTTTTTTTTTCATGCTTTTGTCCCCTCTTTTTTTTTTAATTTTTTTTCTGAGGTGTTTAAAGATGATGTGAAATGAGAATTTTCCTTTTCATATCAAACAGCCTTTTACATTGCATTTCTTTAAGTGTAAAGAAAGAAATTACTACGGGATTTTTTTCTTATTTTTATGAAACCACTTCCCCCCCCCCTCCCCACGGGGGCTACGTCCTAATGAAACGCATGGAGAGTAAGTGGACGCGAGATTTTTTGTACGTTTGAGGCACGGAAACGTATAAGGCGATAAGTAGAATACAACAGTTTCGTCAACGCTTTGTTTACTTTCCTGTACGCCCCGAGAGCTGGTACAATAACAATGGTTAAAAAGTTCCATTATGTCGCTTCTTAAAGAGTCAGTTTTTAACTGATGTCGAACCTCGAATCGTCATGTTTACCACTTAAACATATTAATCTAATATACGAAGTGATTACAGTATCTCAAGAACTACAGGTGGTTATATAAACCAATGTATCTAATCCACGTGGTATTGTTTACATTCATGTACGCCCTGAGAGATGGTACGATATCAACAATGAAAAAGCTTTCCTTGTCGCTTCTGTTAGCATTATTTATTCTGTGGTGTTAGTAGAATGTGTTTTTCAATGGAACTTCAAGTGATGATCCTGTTACTTTATCTATGGAAAGTATGTGGTAAGTCCAGTGCACCTTATTTTTTCTATGGTCCAGTGCATGTATCTATGATTTTGCTTCAGGTTTACGGTTGATATTTTATAAGGTACCGCAACGTGAGAAAGTAATTTTTCGCACTTTTGAGGAGCTTGGTAATAATGTTTTTAATTAGCGGATGACTTTTTTTTAACCGTAAGGACACAGAAGTGTGTCTTATTTTCGTAGATAAACACATTAGAAGCATGAATAAATATTTTTGTACAACGCTACAACATGGCTCACGCGCCAGGCCCACTAACTCTTAACAAGAGACATTCCATTTGTTCAAATAACATCAGGTCATTGTTATAAATATTAATTTTTTGTCCCGTATTATAACCGGGCGTTGTCTATATGCAAACGCAGTTTCAGTAAAAAAAAAAAGTAAATAAAAACAAAAGTGGTTTGCTCGAACTGCTGAAATGATTTGTCGAGATGTGAATGGGTTTACCGCTCGCCGACGAGGTCACAGCTTGAGTGTAGCGCGCGGGGTCTCTGTTTACGCGAGTCACATCTGTCGCCCTCGTGAGTTATCTGCACCGCAGAGCAAATAATGGTCCTGCTGGTCGTATTTCTAGCTCGACCTCCACACCACTTCTCCAGCACAAATAACACAATCCTCCAGCCCTCGCCATCCCTTTCTCTGGGTCCCTGCTGGAGGTCGGGACGCCATTCGTCCTGACGTGGACTGGCAAACTTTTCTTCCCTTGCAAAAAAAAAAAACCACTAGCGTTGATTCCGCGCGCTCTTCTTGCCTTCTGAGCGCGTATGTCCCTTCTTCGTCAGCGACCAAGTTACACTCTGCTACAATAGTAATTTCTTTTCTACTAACGTTTCACAAATCTTCTTTTGAAAAATGTTTTCCATCATACATTCGTTGTAAGATTAAAGATGAAATAGTAAACGGTCGTGACCAACTGTTGCGTCACAGAACAGCTTGGAACACAGAAGCGAAACTACCGCATGCGTAGCGAACTCTAACCGCACAAGCCGATATCACAGAATATATAGAGATACAGAAGTGAAATAGCCGGTTGGGCGGCAAAGTCAGTCTCGCACGCCAGCACAATGGCTTCGCTGGCCAGCAACATGGCGGATACGCCTACCACCAATCAGCGTAAGGCGACTGTCCTGCTAGCCGTCAGCCAGGCCAATGGGAAACTTACGGTAACATGCAGGAGCCAAACAGACACGGAGCAGGTTTCATAAACCTCAGGCAGCCAATAAGCGGCGAAATTCGCCCGTCAAATGATCGGCACGTCAGTGCTACATGAACACTGCCCGATAAAGAAAGCACAAGCTTGGCAGTGACAATAATCTTGAAGCTAACTTCCTTGTGTTCTGTACTGTATAACTTCCGAATGAAAGTATCTGCTAGAACTCTGTGGACCTCAGCGAACCTAACTGAAAAAAAAAATACTTCCCAGAAAATAATACTCTTCAAATTGCAAGCCAAAACAAATTAACTACCGTACCTATTTTAGGTGTGTATAAGAAGAAAAAAATATATATATAAGTGTAATAATATTCGTAAATTTTAGCGTCGTGACAATATTATGTAGTTTAGTGATATTTTATGATGTACTACTGTGAGACAAGTGTAAAAAAAGGGCAGTATAATTTAAAAAGAAATTATCAAGGTAATTATGATAGTTAAAATTATGCATGTTTTGCAATACAATTTTCAAAACTGTGCAACATAATCATGTCAACTTACAATGGATTTTAATTTAAGACGCCGGCTTAACACGAATGTGTTTTATGGGTATTCATTTAGTTGTTTGTGTGTAGTTACATTTTGAATTTTACGACCTAAATTAAAAATATAGCCAGCAACAAAACACTTATTGAAGGCGGACGAATTGTCCAATCCCAGAGAAATTTCTTAAAGGAATTACTATGGTGTCAACAAACATTTGAGCCATTGCATACGATTGTAACTAATGAATTTTGGAAATTTACAATGCAGAATTTGTCATGAAAAAAATATCCATAATCATGTTAAAAAGTAAACAAAATGTTTTCTGTTTTCATTATTCACGTTTTCTTTGATGTCAAGTTGCAAAATCATAAAAAAAGGTAACTAAACAGCCGTAACGAATTTTGTGTTTTATTAATAATTCATTCGCGAATGTTTGAATGATACATAATTGATAAACGATTGCAATCGACCTTTACCGCAGTTAATTATTATATGTACTTTGATCGGAATACTGCGATAGTAGGTGTTCGCAGCCAGCCCCAAGTTGTTGAAGGCCTACGCCGTGATTTTGAATTAAAATGACAGAAATATGTTTTTATGAACATGGGAAACTATGTCTATGGTTTCGGCTTTGAGTTTCCGAACACTGCAGTGGCTGAATACCAGTTGCATTATTATGTTTAGGAAGTCGAGTGCTTGTGTTTTATTTCACGTGAATGTAACTCTTACTAGGCCAAGGATAATGTTGATCGTGTGCGATGACAGCTTCTGTTCGCTTGACGGCCATTGTTTGCTACTACTGAAACCAAGTAGAACGCAGAGCAAAGAACAGACACGTGTACAGCAGCGAAACTGCCGCCAGTGCCCATAGGCGAAGAGTGACTCAATTTGTGTTGACGAAGGGCAAGGGGGAATAATATTACGCTATAATTTTTGTTAGGAAATTTCTCATCTGTAACTGTGTACAAAACAGACACATACATACTGTATTTGGACGGTAATAAATAATAAATACCGTACCCCGTATGCAGATTTTATTACCGGGCGCCCGTAGGCAATTGAGGACTTAACATTGAAAAGGGGCTAAGTACCATTTTCGACAAAAATGAGTAAGATACACAGATAGGTACCAAAACATTAGGTCGAAGACGTACCTAAAGTGCTATCTCCTAGTGATATTCATACGCGCCGTACATCAGCACAATGTCATGGTTGGAGTAACATGAACACATTCTAGTTCACTGAAAAAATATATATTGATGTTCATAAGTGTTTTCTATTAATTAATATTTGATTGCTCCTATTTACTACTTTCCTATTGGAAAAATTATGTGAACGCATTTGGATAATTCCTTGTTCATTTGTTTGTCGCAATATACTGTCGTTGTCATTATCTAGAAACTTACCTTTTGGCACTTAGCCCCTTATGAATGTTAAGTCGTCAATTTGCGTCTCCCGAAGAATGACGTGGAATGAGGCTCTACGATGGAGAAGCGCCGGAAACGGTACATCCCCGGCCAGCGACGTTGCCCGGTTCTATTCCCACATGCGAAAATCCGAAGACCCCGCCCGAGATCGAATCCGTATCTCCGTTGTGGGAGGCGAGTGGTTCTGACCAATCGGCCGCAAAGGCCTCTATTTAGAAGGTGTTGTGCACCAACTGACTATGCGCTAATTGTCAGTTATCGGTAAAACCACGATTTCGTCACGAAAATATTTTGCCCCACATTGTTTCAGTGTCACATGCACATCGGCAACTCTGCTTCATGATTACTGCAGCATGTCTTTGTTCAGAAATGTTTCTCATTTGACTGTACCAATCAGAATATATTATTGTGACTCCGTACGTCTGTAATTTGCCAAGGCAAGTGAGTAAAAATCATCCAATCGCAGGCGACGTAGCAGAGCTGTACTGAAACAAAATATTGCAAAAATCTTTTCGTCATAAAATCGGGGCTTTAGTTATCAGTTAAACATGCTTAAATTTTTATTTTCCTACTGTATCACGAAAAGTATGTTGGTCTTATTATGTAAGTATTTTTTTATCAACAGGATTTACGTCAAAAGAATTTTTTGTAATATTTTATGCGTAATAAGTAGAGACACTGGAAAATCGCGAAAATGTTTAAAATAGTCTCCAATAAACTGTATTATATTAACCGTGACACGTGCGAACAGTTTTGGGACAAATCACACACGTTGTGTGTCCAAGCTGTGCAGTTCTAACTGGGTCTGTTGTAGAGAGAAAAAATGCTACAAATAAACCATAGCCAATGTTGATACGAAACATTCAGTGTTATATACATCACGTTGGAGCCTAGCAAACAGCCAACTATTCCCGCGATTTTCCAGTGTCTTTAGTAATAAATGATTGGTGTACTGTCGGTTGATACATAACGCGTCCATTTATATGTACGCTTACGTCAAAGAGTTTTAATGCGTAGTATTTTCACTTCATAGATAAATTAATGTATTTAGAAGTTGAGGTGCAAGTGCCACCACTTCCTCCACCTTTTTTTTTTGTCCTCCCGAGGCTACGTATAGGAGGGGCACAAGTAGTCTCTCCCGTACATATACACATTTCTGCTAAGTAACATTCGGTACACGTGACTGATTGAAACGATCAACAAAACGCTCTGGCGGCCTAGTTGTTTTGTTTTGAAACGTCTCGCACAGATTCTGGTAGCATACTGTGTGTCTTTGCTAGTGTTATACCATTACCAAGTGACCCTATGAGCTAAACGCTGATATATATATATATATATATAATATATATATATATATATATATATATATATATATATATATATATATATATATATATA
>PNEQ01066491.1:0-31360 GCA_003012365.1 Medauroidea extradentata | reverse complement strand
TAAAATACGTTTTTAGGGCCTTGCTTTCTAGTTTCTATTTTTAGCGATATTAATATTTAACGCCTAAACGAGAGCAGGTATCAAAAATCTATCTGGTAGTTTTGTTTAAAATCGTTTTCTTCATCTTGACTGACTTTTCAATGCAGTTTAGCTAATTGTATAATTAACGAAATTCTGGTTAGTTCATTTTTATTCGAAACTGTACAATTTATAGATTTGAAAAAAATTATCTACCACGATGCAAACCATTTTAAACAAAATTGCAAAACAGAGTTTTGATATATGTTCTAGTTTAAGTTTTAAAAAATTATTACCGCAAAAACAGTAAAAACGAAAGAGCATGACCGTAAGTCGTATACGTATAGTTGTTAAAAAAAAAGTTACGTATGCGGGTTGGGACTTGGCTGCGCATCCTGCAGAATTATGGACAAAGGTACGTAAGCGAAATGGTGTGGCGATGCCTTTGATGTAAGCTTAGGCGGTCGGTTATTGGCTGCAGGAGGCTCTAAGGCATAGAACTTATGTCTGATTGGTTACTGGGCGCTGTGCAGTACTCCCTGGGCCTAACTCTGACGGTGCTTACTGGGAAAATGATTTGGTTGAGTTGAACAACGTTTGCTAGGCGGAAACAAATAATGTATTTGTTAATGGCGAAATTAATGTTCTTGTTTGCTGACTTGAAACATAAATTGTTTTTGTTGTGTTGCACGAGCGTAATATTTGGACAGCTATACATGTTCTGATATATTGATGTATATTTATAAATATATATTTATGAATAATGAAGTAAAGGTGCTGTGTTTGATGTGTAATCGGGTACTCTAGTTAACTTGTTACCTGGTTTTGTGACAGAGTCAACCCAGAGTGCGACGAGGACTAAAGTTGTATATACACGTTTTTTGGCCATTAGAAGTGCTCGACATTGTGTCAAAAACTGTCTGCTATGATCAAATCAAGAATTCGTTTTGTTTAAGACTGAAACTGGACATGAGTTAGCGGTGATTCCCTCTTACAAGTTGCTGATACCTGAGTATAGGTTGTTTGTGTGCAAGACTCGTGAAGGCGACTTTCGGGGAGATATTGTGGGTCTTCATTTAAGTAGCAGTAACACTGCGAGGTATCGCAACAATTAATATTTGTCTGGCTGTACATGTATTTTTGCGCAGAGAAAAATTGGTAGCTTCGAGACTCGAACCCGGGCCCCCCACAGTGAGAATTGCTCATTATCGTTGACGGTCATGACTGACCTTTGATTACTTACACACCTAATAGACATATGACTCATAAAATGCATGGCTAAATGCACGTTAAACACTTTGCGTCCTTATTTTTAGTTTTCTGTTGGTTGTGTTTTATCGCGTTTGGTTGTACTTGCACGAAGCATTATTAAATACACTTAGAAATATAATTATAATTATAATTTTCATAGGAATGATAACATAACCCTCGAGGTGTGAATACAAACTACGGCGTGCACAGACGTAAAGCTTTGGTTGCGCATCAAAATGGTCATTTGTGTACTTCCCAACAAATTATCACATTTGCGTCAACCAAATATGTCATAGTTAAGTGTAAGTGCCTCGCCAAATAAACTACATAATTTGTTGCGTCAAGAAAATTAGATGCGTTGCTTTTAGTAATTCGTTCTGGTAACAAAATGTTTTGTTAGCTCAGGTAAATGTTTATTTCGCCTTATTCAAACAAATATTTGTAAGAGTTTCTTTCCGTGTGACTGGTGAGTGGCTTCTGCGTTACGACGCTGGTGTTTGCTCTAGCACGCTTACCATGTCAAAAAAACTGTTCAGTTTATAAACAGTAAGGTCGTTAACGTGTATAATATAGCTGTGAGTCGTCCAGCCGTAACCTAATTTCTCTGTATGCCTACAAGAACAGCTCATTGCACTTCGGAACAACTCCGCCATATTGTTAGGTGTGAACAAAGTCAGGTAAACTTCAGTATATCCTGATAGTGCTCATCTGTATTTTTCTGTCATCTTAGTGAAAACCAGGTGGTGGCCATGCCGATGGAACTGTATTGGAGATATAGATGAAGCCGCCGTTTTGTGCGTCACATTTCATTAATCTCACAGAGATTGTTATTTATAAATGCATCCGTACGCGTTTCACAATCTAAAGAGTTCTCAGCGACATGATGTGATTTACAGAACGGTGACTTCAACCACTACACTTCACCTGACTACTCTTACTTATTACATCCATGCTGAAAACGTTTGTTGAAATTCGTAGGAATTTCGAAGTCATGTAGCTAAAAATAAGTAATCTCACAAAATAAGATTTTGCCATAGCTACATATTAGCAGATACTTTGTCAGTGCGGCGCATTTCTTTGGCGTAATCTCTTGCTCAGAAATCATAATGGCGTAACTACGGCGGACGTAACAATGGCCTAGAATGAACTTGTATCTCAAAATGTAACGTCGTGTTCAGTTGGTACAAAAAGAAGACTTTTATCAACAATTTTAACCTACCTGATTATAAAATTTAAATCTGGTAATTGTTTTAAATAATTATGATTTTTTTTCTCTCCGTATTTTCGTATTTGAAGATAAGAGGTTCCATTCGCAAGCCGTCAATAAATAGCTCACTAGAACTGCATCCACTATCAACATCCTTGTTCGCACCAGTGTAGAATTGATTACAAGATCATTTAGCCATTTCTAGCAATATTCAAGTTCAGTATATATCAAGTCTGTGACGTGAGAACCATGCCAACAACAATTATGGCCGTTTTCACCTACTTTTTCGCCAATTGGGACACCAAACATGATATATAGTCAAGTATAGTAGTCGGCCAATTAAGTTACTCAAATAAAGTAACACAAGCCTGAATGAAAGGTCTTGTTTACCAATTTTGTGAATTGATATCAACTAAATAAAAAATAACATAAGGTTACGTGTAAACCATACCCGCAGTATGTAGTGCAAACAGAACCTCCTGATATTGTGTAAACATTTAATTATAAATGCATAAATCAAATTTAGTTAGCTCTTTTTACAGGGGTGTCAATGATAATAAATTATAGTAAATACCTATACAGAAATTATTCTATGTTTCTTTAAGAACCGTTCACAGGTTCAACATTTTTAATTTCCCGGTAGCCTCCATTTTCTTTCGTTACATGCATAAATGGATGCACATAAAGCACAAAAACGTTTGATGAACAAATATTTTCAGAATTTCGAAGAGTCTCACAAAGACGTGTTGAGAATTTACAGTTTTTTGTAAACAAGATGCCCAGTTTTTGTGTGGACGATGATAGAAAATTTTTCTTATTTTTCTTATCGTCAGCTTGATCAACAAATCTATTGTAGTCTTTATACACAAGGGCACTGAACAAGCTGGCTGTCCACGATAAAGTCAGCATACACTGTTTAATATCCTGTTATTATTTTGAAAATTGTTTTATGTTATAATAGATTACTATAAGAAAAATGTAGTGGTAAAGTCATAACTAAACATGTCGGCTACAATTTGCAGTCGTAACATGACAATGAACTTGCATTTTGAGTAACGAGAACGCGAGAACATTCCAAAGAACTGGAAGAACATAAATCAATATCCACTGCAAACTGCTGCAGTTGTAATTTTATGTTGGCCTACTAACTATATAAGGTTACTACTTCTAGCGTATCAAAATAGTTTGTGATAAACACACAGCAGCATCGCATATTTTTGCTCTGGAGAATACAAACAAATTTGCACAGACAGAAAATAACCATTAAGATATCACTTAAGCGTATTTTAATTAATAGTTGGTTAGTTTTGAATGCGTACACGTAGACAAATAAACTTCACTACATAGGACAGTTAAGCATAGGCCTACAAGTTTTCTGTCTATTATGGTAACTGGTTGTAATATTTAAACAATGTAAATTGTTCTCGTATACCGACATTTCATTTTTTTTTTTTTATTAGTCATGTGATCCTAATGAAATTTGCTGGGAATGAGTTTTGAGTTTGGAACAGGTAGGCATATAGTCAGGAAATATTCGCGTGTTCAATACCCTGAATTCTGAAAGCTAGAATCCACTGCCCTGTGTATATTCAAGCTCCGACCATTTGTCCATTACCCGTTACTCCGTGGAACAATAGACAATCAACGAGTAGACGAGTCTTAAGTATGCATAGGACATTGGATTCTAATGTATACGTCACTGAACCTTTCCTACAGGTAGGAGTGTTTGTAATCCCGTCCTCTCTGTGTAATGCCACTTCTACACATCGGAAAACGTTCGCCGAATATACCCAAATGCGAGTGTGTGGACGGTCATTCGTATATTTTTCGTGCTCGTGCGGCGAATGTTTGCCATTCGCGCCGAATGCCGAGCGGCGATCTCTCCGGAGTCGGTTTGCTGTGCACACATCAAAGGACGCTCGTCCCGAACTCGAGTGCGTCCCTCCACACATTCGCCGAACATAGTATAGTTGTTTGTTTACTGTCGTACGAGAAGCACTCGAGATGTGATCTAAACGTCTGTACATTAGTGAAAATGACAGAGTGGAGTAATGAACTGACTAACATTTTTTACATGTGACTTATTTTGACTTCAACATTCGTATTCGTCGACACGTTCGGTGAATGTGTAGATGCGTACATTCGTCCACAAATGATTCGCCAAAACATTCGGCGATATGTTCGGCGAATGTGTAGATGCGTACATTGGTCCACAAATTATTCGCCAAAACGTTCGGCGATTCGCTCGGCGATACTGTATAGAGGCGCCATAAGGCCAGCGAAGCTACGTACACGAATGTAGTGCATGCAGTTGGCGGGAACGTTTTAAAACGACTGTGCGGAGTAGTGAGGCATCCATTGTTCACTACATGCAGTGTTTGCCATGCCTGTGCTGGGCGCCACAATCAACTTCCGGGTCTCTCTTCCCCTTCCTCCACCCACTCCATTCAACTGCTTCAGTCCTACCATCCCCCCTTCCTACACGGTCTCATAAAGCTAGGGTCGTCGTCCTTGGGGCGCGTGTTCTTATCTCGCTTGATAACCCTTTCCCCTGTGTACGCGCTGCCACGGCGTTTGCTGTCGAGTGTTGCCACGCGACAAGAATTCTAGTATAGGCTTCTCGGGGCTAATTTTAATATTGTATTAGTAATGTTTGTGTTTGTACGATATATGATTTATTGTATACACATACACATAAAACCACATTTCTTATATTTTAAAAATATTTTTAAAAAGTAACATTTTTCTTTATTTCAAAATTATAATTTTTTCAAAATTCGAAAATAATATGAATGTGGTTTATAAACATATCATGGCATAGTCCATGAGATTGTTCTTCAGCGTGATTTTTTTTTTCATTTTGTTAAGTAGGTATATTGGTTTTCCTTTATTGCATAAAACAGTTTTATGCAAATTTTGACTTAAATATGCTATAATACAAAAACTATGAAACCTAAAAAAATTTCGTTACCTCAAAAAATAGTTACAGTTCATTCCTACAAAACAATCTATATTTCATATAAATAATTTTTTTTAAACAATTAAAATTTTTAGTGTGCCTCCCCTTAAGGAGCCTCCCTAGATAGGCTGAGTTTGTGTGCGAGGCAGGTGAGGTAAGAATGCTGTTGATCGGTGTATGCACTGTCGCCTCTCCGCGCAAGCTGCAGTGATTTACTATTATCTTTTTTTCCTTCTGTGGTACTTCAAGCGGTGACCATAATATTTTATTTCTGTGCAGCGTGGGTCAAAGTCTACCGCTTGTTTCTATAGTTAATTATTCCGAACCAGGTTGTTATTTTTCCAAATACGCCAGTCTGAGAAAGCCATTTTTGGCAACTCACTGCAGCGCATTTGAAGGGACGTGTAATGTTCGGCTTATCAGCTTCCCCGTTCCCGTGCCACAAACGTAAAGATAAAGTTGCCGTCCACTACGTCTTAAAACACGATGTTAGCATGGGTAAGGCAACATTTCGTATTGAAGCGTTCAAACAGTAATCCGAGTAGAATGTAGTAATTTTGTGGTTGCAAGAAAATATTCAAAACTTCATAACTCCTAAACTAAGCATAGACTCTAATTGTATCTGTGGGGATTCTTTTTATTTTACCTGTAAGAATATTCGAAAAAATTGGCATCGATATCGCGGCAAAACTTTAGGTCCTATGACCCATTTGATGATTTTACATGGTGGTCTTAAACTTTTGACCGGTATTGTATATCTTTATGGAACGATAACACAGATTTAAACTTCGACGCGTAGAAGAAATCTACTAAAATGGTTTTTAATTGAATTGTAGTCGTTAAGAGTGCGTGGTAGATAAATAAACGCTGAGAACATCAATTAATTTCCACGTTTTTTTCGAAGTCAATATGTATAAAATACTCAATGACAATCCTAGATAAAGGTATTTGCCAACTTTATGAGTACGTATTTATCCAGAATTACTAATTCGTTACGCGTGATCTCTTGCGCCGCAGATAAATGCACGAGGTTCCGGCGTCAGAGATTGTGCCTCAGAAGTTCGTATCACTGGAAACAATTTTGTTTAAACGTTGGTTAAAACTATTGTCTAGGATTGCTATTGTTTCATTTTCGCAAATTGACTTCAAGAAACCTACAGTTTTATATTAATGCTTTTAGCGTTGAATTATGTATACCACGCCGTCTTAAGACTTGTCTTCTAACATTTGTAGAGACGTCACATATTTAACTGTGCCAATCAGAGCAAGGTTACTGCGACTCCACACATCGGTGATTAACTGGTTGAACCTCACGACGCTGAGAGTTTAAAACATCCAATCACTGACCACGTAACATAACTGCAGGTATGCACGCAAGGCCGTGAAACAAATGGGTGTAAAAATATTTTCGCGAAAACGCCATTACAAAATATCGTTACTTTTTGAGAGTGTTTTTTATCAAACTTTACAGCGTACTAAAATTTGTTAGCTAGACGGCACCTTCAACGTCTAACAAATCCCCCGCTATTGGTTTTTCATTGGTGTACCGATGTTATTACCAAGACACTACATTTGCTCCGTGTTTGTGCAAGGCTTTTATCTGCACCAACTAGTAACACCATATTTGGCACACTTGCTTTTGCGTACTGTATAATTTGTGTGCGCTATGAAAATAATAAGTGTAGTAGTTTTGGTGTGATGTACACGAGGTTAAAATTAACAGCTCGTAAGGCGTAAATCAATGTTTATGCCACGAATTCAGCTCAAATTCAAAAGTCTTAAGACATGCGATACGTATTTGTGTATAAATATGTTGTGTCTTTCGTTTGACTATCTGGGAACATGTTAATGAATGGTTGTAGAAGCAAAGGTGTACGTATAGATGGTTCGATATAATGTGAGCATTTTTAAATACTATATTGTCTAGAATAAAAATTAAAATATATTACTTATTGTGACATAATATGTTAAAGTCTTGAATAGTATTTAATATATACACTTTGATAAGTTTGTTTACATTGAAAATGGCAGGAAACCATGAATAATCTGAATAGAGTACGTAACTAGGTTTTAAAAAGTCCTCGCTTTATCCCGAATCACCTGTATGTAGCCTATGTATATTATAGTAACCGCTAAAATTGTTCGAAGCTGAATCAGGGAACTGCCTTCCTAGATAGGCTGCGTTTGTGTGTGTGAGGCAGGAGAGATAAGGTTGACGTTGTGAATTATCGCCTCTCCGTGCAAGCTACTGAACTTAAGCGGTGACCACATTATTTCATTTGTGGAAAGCATAGTTAAAAGTATAACGCTTGTTTCTATAGTTGTGGTTTTCGAATTCGGTTGTTATTTTTCCAGATACGGCAGTCTGAAAAACCCATTTTTGGCTATTTTGAATGGCCCGAAAATGATGTTATTTTTAAAACTATACCGACGTAGTTTGAAATGGGTGTTTTTTTCGTAGATATACAAATGTAATGCGCGTCAAATAGCGTCGTCAAAAAAAGAATAGTCGTGGCTCACTGCAGAGTTGATTAGTGTCTACGCTATGTATATATTGGAGTGATATCTGTTCATTAATAACATACCTAACGTATACAATAAGGTCACAATAGCTTACATGTATATCTAGATATTTTATATTAGTATATGTATGTGTGTAATACATTTAGGCCTATATGTCTGTTTGCATGTACAGTATGTAGGCAGATATGTTGGATCCGTGTCACTATCAGTTGTTTGCAGTGAAACTGTTTGTTTTTTCTCAATAATAGAAGTTTGCTTGCACTCGGTGACTTTGAACAACTATTATTAGACAGTAACCGTTGTGAAACTCGCCTACATATTGTTTCGTACACATTGCACGAGGAGTTTAATGGGAAAATTCGCGTGCTCAGCGACCCGTGGGATTGACTCCGATGTTTTGTGTGTGGTGGATTGTTTTCAAGTGTCAGTTGGTGGCGGCTATTTATACAATAGCGAGAAGCGTGCTTTACTCTCGACTTCATGACACGTAATTGAGTCCTACTATGTTGTGTTGTTGTTATTAGAGAAGTCGTCGGGTAACGCTATTACACTGGGTGAAGCAATATGTGCGACGCTGGTACGCGAGCTAAGAACAATACCACCAATATACGCGTAGCATTAACTTTGCGCATTTTGCATTTGTAGTAGTCTCTTGCACTATTGGATTCAAAAGTTTATGTCATTATTTTTTATGCAAAAATGTGGCGTAAAATGAAAGTAATGCTTCTATATATCTGTTATAATAATCCAGCTGTAGGAAAAATCCAATTTTATCAATTTCAAGGGCCCCAAAATGTGTTTCTTGTATGAATGTTGTATTTTCCAAAACATATAATCAAGGTTTAAAGTGAGTTTTCTTTTAATAGTTAGAGATATCGGAAATGCTGGAATCACAATAGAGCGACGGATGTGATTCGAATGGCGCGAATCGACACTAAAAATTCTCGTCGTTGTCAACATTAGTTTGGCTTTCACGCGACAAGTGCTTATAAAAATATGTGCGTACATGTAAATAATTCCTCATATACCTAATGACCTCATGTACGACAGCTATTGCAGTTTACACTATTTCAGTAATTTTTCCCGTTTGTTGTAATATATTTTTGGAGTTCACACGTGTGAAAATAAACTTATTACAACACAACTGGTAAAAAAGTTCTATGATTTGCTGATACAATAATAACAAACAAATATCTGACGTAAAATAAATTAACGCTTTTTACCATCAATTCAACAGTTTCACCAACATTTGGGTACAGCATTAAATTCCGACGCGAATAAAATCGATTACTGTACTTCCCATTTGGTATTCGCGTAGCGTCCGCCATTTTTCGCGCTGACGTCACAGAAATCTCGGCGCTGGTTGGCAGACATATTTTGTTACTCGCGTCGCGGCATTCGCGTCTCGTGCTCGTGTCTGTCGCATTATTGTGATTCCAGGACACACTGAACAGTCTGGCGTAAAAATAAACACGCATCCCGCTCTACAAAACCGTTCACTCGCGAGGCAACGGCTGTTATCAACATAAATATATGAACAAGGTTACTGCAATACCAGGCGTATGTTATTAGCGGGCAGACGCTGAGAGTTAAAACTTCCAATCACTGACCACGAAGCACAGTTGCAGATGTGCACGAAAATAATTGGAACTTAGTGATGCAAAAATGAAGGGTATCGGGAAATACAATGGTAACCCACAATTTTGAAATGTTTGAGTTTTATGCTGGAACGCAACAGTAAACTCATGCTGTACACTACGATATAAGAGATTAAGCAATATAACCACAAATGGCAGCGCAGTGCAAAAATGATTCTATTGCAGGCCACGCTTTCGTAGCTAACTACACCAATAAAATAGTGATTAATATTATTTTATTATTGTGTAGTTGCTTATTTTTCATTGGTTATACACTACAGTAACTAAATCATAATTTTTAAAGAATGATGATTTTAATTCAATTTCGTAGTCAAATTGTACCTTATCTTTACATGTGCATGACTCAGTTGTGATACTTTGTGGGTTACCATTGTCTCTCCCCATGCCCTTCAAACATGTTTGCGAAAATCATGGGTCCCTACCAACATGTAAACAGAGTTGGATTTAATTGGGTTAGGTTGCCTTGGTGATGGAAAATAAAATATCAGTTTTTCAGCGTCTTGACCACAGAATAGACAGGTATTCAGAAGCGAAACCGTGTGACGGTCACTTTGAGTCAAGAGAACTTTGTCGCTTATTGTTTGTACGAGTCTCCATACGCGAAGTATTCTGTCTGATTGGCTACTGCGTAAAACTTGCTGGTCGGTCCTCAATTTCGTTTCCAGCCGTTGATTGGAGGATGATTTTCCACCGTGTTGTTGACCTCTGCCGCCATTTTGTTGTCTCGTGTTACACTGGTTCGCCATACCCGTGGGCCGTGTGGTATTTTCGCTTCTGCGTAACTGTAGGCGGTCAGAATAAAATGAGCGTTCAAAAATGCCCTGCTAAAGTTCTATTTTCAACTAATTCGTATATTTCCGCGCGTAACGGCTATCGATGGGAAATGTCTAATTTCTTTGGACACGTCACTTGATATTTGCGCTTGTAAGAAAAATTGTGAACTCAATAGAAATCCATACAATTTGATTTAAAATTTAAAAAATGTATTACTTATATAACATACAATTATGTCAATTTCGGTTACTTTTGTTTCATTATGGTTGTTTTTAAATAGGTAAATGTACGGCACTATATTGCGCAATTTCACTGCGAACCATACAAACAGTCAGGCAACTACAGTTAATGTAGAATTATATGCAGTAAAAACCAGTGATATTTTTCGAAGGTTAAATGTTTAGTTCTCACTACATTCGGAACGACCTAAAGGTATTCTGTATCTTGTAGGTCATGGACTTACTTTAACGAGTCTACGGTTGCTTTTGTGATATTAACTTCACTTTGAAGAAATAAATCTCATAAATGCTTTGTTATAAAGACAACGCTTAGGTAAAAAAACGTCTGTGTAGTCATGCAATTGTGCCACCGTAATTGTGTGTTTGAAGCTTTCGTGGCAGCTGTTGCCTAATCGCCTCTTATCGCTCACACAACAAACATGCCACATGCAAGGTTGTCTGTCAGACTCTGTCCAGTTCGTTAACTATACAAGTTTGGTTACGTTGCCTGATTTCGACATTACTGTTCACATATGTTTTGTTGTAAGCAAAGTTTCACTGATTTCCAAATTGTTGAAGACTTCACTATTCACAGTTGGTGGACCTGGCCATGGCGCGTCAGACGTGCTGTAGCGTGGTACGGAAAGTATTTCTTCTTATGTTACTATTAAAATTGTGTCCAATGCGTTTATCTGCAAAAAGAAGACACGCCTCAAACTGCTTCACTGTGGTTTTAAAAATGCCGTCTGCTGATTAAAAACATGGTTTCCAAACTCCTCATCAGTGCTAAAAATGACTATTTCACGTTGCTGTAGCTGAAAAAATATACATCGTAATCGCAAAACAAAATCATATAAACCTGCATTGGACTTTACCACATGCTTCCCGCAAATAAAATTGCAGGGTCATCGCTTGAAGTCCCGTTGAAAAACACCTTATACGAAAGCACTGCACTCTAGTTCAGTCCTTCGCGCGTAGGGGCGATGAAGTACTTGACGGACGGTTTATATTCGACTTATCGTCTTCCTCGTTTCCATGCCTCTAACGTAAGAAAAAAGCTAACGTCCACTAACACTCAATAACGAACAATACTTTAAAGAAAAAGGCATCTCGGAATTTTCATGTAGAATGAAGTTTATCCGGAGTGAAAACTTACCCATGGGGCTGAAACGTAACCCCACTTTACTGTACTAACAGTGTCTTATGGTTAGCGTCACTGATAGTCAAATGGAAAACGTGTTTCCGCAAAGACATGCTACCAATAACAATGATGCAGAACTGTAGATGTGCTCATAAGTAGAGACCCTTGTTCTTCGCGAAAAGAATTTTGCCCCACTTAGTTTCAGTGCCTTATGTACACATATGCAATTTTGCTTCGTGGTTATTGGCAGAGTGTATATGTGAAGAGCCGTATCTCATTTAACTGAGTCAATTACAATAATGTTCCTGCAACAACACACGTCTGTGATTTGCCGGTTGAATCCCAAGGCTCGTGACAGTTAAAATATCCTATCACTGACCAGGAAAAAGAACTGCAGATGTGCGCGTATGGCACTGGAACAAAGTGGGGTAAATTTATTTTCGCGAAAAACAAGGGTTTCTACACATAAGGCATTGAAACAAGTTGCAGCGACATTTTTCTTCGGCTCCTACCAATAAGTAAAGAAAATAAGCAGGGCTGTCGATGGGTAAGACTACGAAATTCTCTACGTGATGGTTAAGTACATATAAAAAGGTCCACTAGTAGAAAATTGTGATATGGTATTTAGTTCGGGAACAATTTGAAAAGTATCTCAAGTAATTGTGTTTTAATGTTATTTTAATTTCGTTTTCGTTTTACTTGTGTGGATTATGACCTATGCTTTCTGTCTGTAATTTTTTTCTCCGTGGCTGTATACCCAATTAACGCAATACAGTTTTATTTGTAACTGGTTTGGAAATGAATGTCTTACTGGGAAGTGGGATAATGTATGGCTGTCACTCCTACCTCGTTCCTCTGGCGTTGAAGCGACAAGAGCACTGTGGGCGGTGTACTATAATTTTCGGCTCGTGCGTGCCGTACTTGCGGCATGGCGGGCGTGAGTTTTCGTTGGAGTGTGCTCTAGGAGTCTTGCCAACCTATTTGTTTTCCAACTAAATCTGGTTGTTTATAATGTGTTAATTTCTTTAAAACTAACCAATTTAGTTGGAACTGCCTGTGGGAAAGCTGTTTGTACTTTAGATGTCAGGTTAAAATATTGATTTTTATTTTGCTTTTTTGTTCCAATAAGTTGTGGCAAGTCAAAAATGATAGTTTTTTGGTTTTCTGAGTTATCGCTTTTTAATTAAGATAATGTAATGTCCGCAACGTGGCAGCTTGCTATAGGCTTCAATATAACATGTCTATATATGACGGTCTTTCGTTATTGGCATGTCCTTGTCTGACTGGGCCAATAAATAGTTTCCAGTGTTGGCAGCAGTGTGCTCCAGTCTCGTCAGCGCTGCGGTGCGATAAACGCAGGTCGTCCCACGCGACTCCAGCAAGATGATACCACAGCCGCCGCCTCTTCCAGGAACGCACCGTCGCATTCCAGCAGCTTGGTACACTCGCTGCAGTAGACTTGGAAGTCGTACGTTGCACCTGTTCGCGTTACCTCGCCTCAGAATATACACCCTTCATCAGCTGCGGGTCGTGGGTTGCTGCCAGGTGGGACTGCAGATAGTAGGAACTGTATACTCTTGATGAACGCGCCGTATACCCTATCCATCCTGAGGTTGCAGCTAATTCAGTCAAGTGAATGACAATACCATATTTGCACAGCATAAATTTCATTTCAATTATTGGAAAAGACAAGTAAAGTTTGTAACGGCACAATCATCACAATGTTAGGAATGAAGACATAGTTCAATTGCTTTGATTTACTTCGTTAGAAATGTTTAATTCTGCTGCAACCTTAGAGTCAACGACCATGAAATATTTGCCGGCTACTAGATGTGTTGTGACCACTCAGTAGTAAGGGGCACCAGCACATCAGCGTGTCAGTGGCTGTAGAGTCAACCAGCGCACAACCCTGTGCTGCTCTCGGCAACTGCAGCCCCACCTGGCAACAACCCACGAGCCGACACTGACCCTCATACTGGAAGAAATAATACGATAGTAGTTAGGTCACAGTATCGATGGCCGTGGTGTTGTCTTACCCACTAATAACTAAGTGCATCAGACGCGTATGGTGACCATTTACTAGGTAAGTTGGTGTATGCTACGTACTGTACAGTCTCGGCACACGAAGCAAAGGAGCAGATACATCGGAGACGAGTCTAACTGAACGTAATGCGACCACTCGCGGTCTAGCTGCCGAGCACACATTATTAGAGACCGGACGTTTTCGCGGAAATAATTCTTGTGCCACTTTGTTTCAGTGCCTTACGTGCACACCTGCAGTTCTTCATGGTCAGTGATTGGACGGGTTTAAATCTCAGAGCCTTGTTTTTTTTTTTTTTTTTTTTTTTTTTAAACCCACGAATCACAGACGTGTGGGAACCCATTGACCTGGTTCAGTCAAATGAAAGACGTCTCCGCACAACACCACACTGCCAGTAATCATAAAATTCAGTTGTAGGTGTGCGCACAAGTCTCTGAATCAAAGTGGTGTAAAATATTTTCCGCGTAAACTTCCGGCCTCTATCCACTATACACCTTGGTGTAAAGTCCGCTGAATAACTACGCTTGAGGGACCAATGCAGTACAAGTGCAATATGTAAACAGGTACAGTCAGAACACGCCACTGTAGTGCATCATTCTGACAATTATGTTGGCGTAATTAACTGTTGTCAGTCGTGCATTACAATTTGGTTTCTTGAGTTTGGTCTACCATGCCTTGGAACTCAGCGAGTGTAAGGATAGATATTTACATGTTAAGTTATATTCGGTGAGGCTCCGCCACCATTCACGATATCACTTTCGGACAAGAACCATATTCTGCATTAAGATAAGGAAAATACTGCTACAAGAATCAAAGTTTGTAAAAAAAATATGAGTTGCTTTTGACAGTTTTGTGAGAATGAAAAAGACTTTGCTAATAATTTTGAGGGGTACTAAGATTACGAAGCGATAAAAATATCCAATAAGATCCTGTAGCGATAAAAAATATCCTATAAGATCCTGTAGCGGTGTAGACCACACCGAGATGAATTTATAGTATGCAATAAATATAGATAAGCACTTTTTACTCGACAACAGGGTTCTAGCATTGAATATGGTTCTAGTCGAACGTTGTTAAATAATTAATCTCTAAATTTCCGGTTGAAAATTGGCTGTGATACAACTACACAGGTGACTCATATTCAGGATATTGAAATTTACTTCGAGTATACAGGTTGTTCACGACAAACTGAGCACTTTTGAAAAGCGTTTTAAGATGGAAACAAATAAATATTTTTTTTGTCCTTATGCGTTATTTTCGAGAAGACTTACGCTAGTTGAGTGTCTTAGAGGTGATAGGGCAGTTGGTTAGCACGAAAAAGTATGTCTTAGTGCAAGCACGCTCCCAGCCGCCGACCGCATTTCTTGTGTTTCGAATCAATTAGCATTGAAAGCGGTGACACTGTTATAGTCAAAATTTCTAGCTATGACAATATATTTTGTATTTTACAAACTTACTCTCTGAAAAAGTTCACTTGTCACGTTTCACTCAATGTTTGCTGAATCCGTACATTATATTTGTCTGTTCAGTGACCTACAATTAACTCATTCACCCGAACTACGGTGTAACAAATAAAATCGATCTTTACAGGCGATCAACAATGTTGTTCTGCAGGCATGTAAAAAGAGAGTCTTAAGAGTCCTGTACAGCAGGTGCTAGATGCTGTATATGAGGTACGGAAGCAGGCAGGCGATAAGGTCTATACTGGCTTGTGCGCCAACAATCGTGTCGCCTTTATGCGCGGTGCGTTGGTGTTTTCCTATGGGACTTTAAGCGGTGACCTACGTTTATATTTACGGAAAGTGAAGTCCAGCACGTGCTTCGCTATTTTTGTTTTACGATTCCAGCTGGTATTTTTTACGTGACATCAATCTGAAAAGCCATTTTAAGCCGCCCCGAAACCATGTTTGTAAATATATCTAGAAAACAAAAATAGAGAAGCATAGTTTTAAATGAATTTTTTTTTCGTAGATAAACAATGTTCATGCTCCATATGTACAGGACTCTTAACCACCATGTTAAACAACGAGAACCTTCTTTTGGCCGAAGACGCCCAAAATAGGCCCTTATCATTCCGGCGCTGCTCCATACTCAACTCATGTCGCCCCTCACCAGCGCTATAGACCTAGATGTTAAGCGCTGACCAAAATCTTTCACACCCATAATATTACGATCTTGGCCCACTCATTTCCGGAACTATATAACGTGTGTAAATGCATACTTTAGGATTTCCCTGCACCAAATTATTTACTAACAAATACCGAGAATACACACACTGAAAAAAGAGTATAGTTGCAGGTACCATACTTCTGTTAAAATAGAGACAACAAAACAGTTTGGTTGTCGGTAGAACTCTGGACAGTTCCTTCAACAATCTGTTTTGTAAGAAACGAAGAGTCTTGTTGCTTTTACAAACCAGATGGTAACTTCTACAAAACAGATTGTTAAAGGAACTGTCCATAGTAGTACCGACAACCAAACTGTTTTGTTGTCCCTATTTTAACTTAAGCACCGTACCTATAACTATACTCTTTTTTCAGTGCAAATTGGTTGAAAAAAGTATAACCAGTGCGCGTGTGAAGCTTGGCTTGCCCTGGAATGAAGTTTGGGAATTCCTTCGTCCGTACCTCTGACAGTTCACTGCACCTGTTGCAGCCTCGCCCAACACCGGATAGTCAGGTTTCCGGGCCTGATCTTACGACCGGCCGAAGTGGCCCCTTATTTGGCAGCTATAAACCGCGATAATTTCTCGTCGAGAAAAACAATTTTGCAAAGTGGTCCTAACATTCCTGAGTCGCTTTAGCGTTGTGCGAGAAGCAGATTCCTCTGGTGTGTGACCGTGTACGCTCTACAGGGATGGATGATGAAGAAAGGGATGGGGTAGGGGATGTCACAGGGGACATGTCCGACATGATGAACTCCGCCTCCCCCTCCCCCTCCAAAAAAAACCCTTACAGTGATATGAAGTAATTCTGTGATAGTTCTAAAACTTAGGTGAATTATTAAAATGTCAGTAGTCTACTTAACATTTTATTAATTGCCGAACTTCTGATAGTATAAAACCATGTAGTAGAAGGCCGCGAGTTGGCAACGCTCGTGAGGAAAGCCGTTTTAAAAGTATTTTGAACTCTACGATACAAGGAACGAGGCTTTCCCTTATTCGCCAGTACGCAAGACACACCTTAGCATTAGTGAAAAAGCCATTACCACTGAAGAGCTTAAAACGCCATTAATGTGACCTTTCTTGGCAGGTTTTACATATCAAAGGCGCGTTCCTTTTTGCAAGCTGCGGCTGTTTGACCATACCCCGTCTCTTGCTATAAACCGAAAATCTTTACCTGTAGATGCAACATTCGGGAACATGACACTTTCCAAAGCAAGTATAGATCATCCACCGCTTACCGTGAGATGGATTGAGCTAAAGTTAACTCCACTACAGGTTTGAGAGATCAATGTTGTTTGTTTGGTGCTGGTATCGGTAAGTCAATCGTATGCTTACGTTATGGAGAGAACTCCGTTCTTCGGCATTGTTCGGTTTTACACCCGAAGAAAATTGGTCTTTTTACCGACGCAAGCTCCACTTACAGTGGAAATTTTACCTTGGGAAAATCGTCCATAAGGAATTCGATTATAGGCGGTTCGGGATAAAGGCAGAATTCGAAAAGCCCTGCTAAAGTGCTGTTTTCAGCCCATTCGTATTTTTACGTGCGTAACGGCTAACCTCTCCGGACACGGCACTCGATGTTCGCGGGTGTAAGATAAATTATGCAGTTGGTAGGAAGTTTGTTTTATAATAAAAAGTATATTATTTATGTACACTACAAGTATGTAGATTTAGGTTGATTTGGTTTCTCTATTGTTGTACTTAAATAAGAATATATACCGAACTATATTGGGTGACTATACGGTGCCGACCATACAAGCGTATAGTAACGGGTGTTATTGTTGAATTATATGCAGTAATGGCTACACTGAAAAAAAATACTTATTGGTCACCACAAAATATTTTGCCATTTTCGACCTTACCAAATTTATTTTTTTTGTGAAGACCACTTAAAAATTTTGCTGCCCCCAATAAAGTTTGGCAGTGACTTCAAATAAATTTTGTAACCACTACAAAAATATTTCGTGAGGTTCATATCAACAAAACATTTTGTAGCCACCACAAAACCGTTTTTTTTTTTCTGTGTAGTGAGATTTTTCGAACGTTACATTTGTATTGCTCACGTTAATCGCGAACGACCTACATCATTGTAAGTACGTATTAACTTTAATATGTAGAGATGATCGTTTATCGCGGGAAATTTGACTGTTTCCTCGATTTCAACACATTTCCAACTTTCCAGAAGATTTCTCGCTTTAGCTTGTACGTGGAGCCGTTACCCTATTCGAATAAGCCAGTAAGAATCCTTGCCTGTTATTGGTATGCAGACAGCTACGTTGTGTCGGAAGTATATCAACGAATCATGTATGTCGCAATAAACTACAACGTTTTCAATGGTATGTTGGCAGAAAATATTTTCACGATATGTCGTCATCTCTACTGATATGGTTGACTGCAAGGATGAGTGCGCACGCGTGCGTTCTGTGTAAGGCAGTGAAATGTGGTCACAGAAAACATCATGACTAGAGAAGGTGATTAATCGCGGGAAAAGTTGACAGTTTGCTAGTCTTCAATGTAATGTATTCATTTCTGACGCTATTATTTCGTTACTGGCGAGTCCCTATTTTACTGGGCCAATGATAACTCTGGTGAGCTACTACTGGATGTCTGTGACTCGTCTGTAAACAACTAGACTGTGCCCATAGACATCTTTAGTAGAAGGCCGCGGCCTTAGATCTGGCAACCCTGCACACACGGGTTAATTTAACACTTCTTTTGGCTCTCCAAAGGCAATGGTTGTACCTGATTCGTTATTCTGCCCTACATACCGGCGAATCAGGGGAAGCCATTGCTGTTGGCGAGACAAAAGAAGTGTTAAAATGACCCTTCCTGGCAGGGTTGGCAGATCTAACGCCGCGGCCGTCTACTAAAGACGGCTATGCTGTGCCACTTAACCGTCGGCCAACAATACATGACGCAGGACGCTACACTCATTTGCAGAATACGCTGCTTGCAGAATACATTCTCGCGATAAATCACCTCGAACCATGACATGCCTTCGTTCTTCTGAGGAGTTTCTCGCAGTAGAACGAAACCATCCTGTATATTTAAATAAAAACGTTGGTGATATACTTCTTTTGTTACTCATTTGTAGGGCCACGAACTATTCGCTAAAATAATTTTGCCGCAGTTTGTTCCAATGTCTTATTGTATGTCAGTGATTGGATGTTACGTGTCTTGAAGTTCTACCCGCAAATCACAGACGAGTGGTGTTGTGGTAACCTAGCTCTGATTGGCACAGTCTATTGAGAGACGTCACTTCACAAAGACACGCTGCCAATAACCATGAAGCACAGCGGCAGATGTACACGTAAGGCAATCAAACGAAGTGAGGCAAGATTCTTTTTGCGAAATGTTCTTGGCCCTAGCCATTTGGCGACAACGAATAAGTAAATCAGTACATACAAATTATTTTTCATATACACTAGAAATATGCCCAATGAAATCAACATTGAGTTCTGTGTTTTCTCTAATATATTTTTCTATTAATTTATTTATTTCAGAATGAATGTTTGTGATATGTTCGTAATTTATCGTAAACAATACAGTAATTACTGTACATATAATTTTATTAGAATTCAACAGCCACCATCATAACATTTCAATTACACTAATGTGTGTTTACAATTAGTACATTTTATAATAAACTACCTGAATCTTTCTCCAAGGAAGGAAGGCTTATGAGGTTTACGGAATGATTTGAAAATTAATAGAAATTAAAATTTAAAGTTGCCTTTTTAAAGGTGTCTTCCTACCTGCGCTTGAAATTCCTTGCGACGTGTTAAAATTATTCCTTTTTTTTTTTTTTTTTTTTTTTTTTTGACGAAACTATAAGGTGCCGCACAGCAAGTTCAACATTTGTACAAATTGCAACGAAAATTTTACCTTGATTATCTTACAATCATTGAAATAGTTATATTGCTTTTTGTTGCTTTATTTAAATTAAATATACAGTACTAAATGTAACATTTTCATTGCCGTTTCTCTAACAGTTGTGTTTTGTAAATGTTGAATTTAAGGCACGGCACCAATACTTAACACACATTGCATTTGTATTTATGAGAAAACAACACACAGGATTTAAACTATGACCCCCAATTTTTAAAAATTCACAACGCTTGCTATAAATAACTAAAGGCGGTCTTTTCTGATTGCCGCAGCCAGGATAATATGAGTTGGTTTAGAAAAAAACACGACAGAAACATATCATACTGCCCATTTGATTTGGTCACCATATGAAAAAGAAAGCAGCGAAACTTTGCACGACAGTTCACTGGCTTGCACGTAGAGATGATATTGTATACATTGTATATTGTATTACATATGATAGTCAGCGAGCGGCACTCTTAGGCGCACCACCGAATTTCTAAGTCACAAAATGCAGCCTATAAAGGAAGGCTTTTCAAGGACGCTGCCTACATCAGACAACAAGGCTAGGGATTTACATGTTAGATTTTAAATTAAAGAATATTGCAACAGTAATGAAAGTGCAGGGAAAATAATTATAAGTAATGTGTTTTGGAGGTTTAATTTAAATTACAATACTTATTTTCTGACACTTCGGGATATTGCCAAAAAAAACAGTCTAAAGGATCCTATATAAATGCAAGCCGCATCGATATGAACAAATAGACGCGGGTGGCATGCATTTAGGTACGATAGATATAAAGGCCACAGTCTATCATTAAGACTGCTTTCAAATTTATAATTTTTTAAATCCTAAAATAAAACATATACTGGAAAACTTCGTTAAAAATATTTTACTATGTAGTCTAATTTTGTATAGACAAACATTATAGAGATTTGGCTTAGTAATTCACTAACGGGGATTTCCTGAATTACATAATTAGTTGAAACCATTCTGTATTTTGTCTTAGACACTATTCTTAACAAAACAGTGCGACAGTTATTTGATATCTGCTCTCGTTTAGGTTAAAAATCATTGTTATCGTAAAAACAGTATAAATAATAAGTATATAATGGCCTTAAGACACATCTAATATAATTTAACATGTAAATGCCCTATCTGTGCTCTCGCCAGAGCTCCGAAGTAGGCAGCGTCCTTGAAGGGATATTGTAAATGGTTTACTCTAATGAGCAGAAACCGCAAGGACTAGCGAGTTGAGAGCCAATCTTAGAATGAATAAGCCGCTGTTGGCATCTTATACGACAGGATTGCATTATACTATCCGTTTTGCTACGGGTACGTTACTGTCCTATCTATAACTGTCTTGATGGC
This sequence comes from Medauroidea extradentata, assembly GCA_003012365.1. Lineage (NCBI taxonomy): Eukaryota > Metazoa > Arthropoda > Insecta > Phasmatodea > Phasmatidae > Medauroidea > Medauroidea extradentata. Next base: position 10,167 of record PNEQ01066491.1, on the reverse strand, counting down.
CGATGGAATAGAAGGGGGTAAAAACATGGCTTCACCCTATCCCTTAAATTGCCAGTTCTTATCCCAATTCCTTTTGATTACGAATAAGCTTGGTAATTTGGCCTTAGCATTTTTTTTTTATGTTCTTATTATCTTGTCTTTGTCCCGTTAGGAAATATTCCCGGAACACCTTCAAGTATTTATTTCCCCTCTTCTGCATTTCCATTGGCTGGCTGACTACAGGCCTTGTAGCAATTTCGTGGTCAACTTGCAAAGCGAATATACGAATGTTCAAATGTCTGATGTATTGGTTAGCTCCTCGAATCTTCTAAACTTACTCGTCAGATTTTTCGTGTACACCTGTGGAACGTTTTTACCCATACACAGTATAAGGATACGTATCGTACTTCAGCTTATTACTATAACAACTATTGGGCATTGTAACATCAGTATTCATTCGACTGTTTCCTAAAAACGTATAGAAACGCTATCATGCTATGATTGATCTATGGTATAGAATTTTACCGTAAGTTACCTACTTTATTAACACTCCTATACATCGGTGGTAACTTTAGAAATAATCTTTTACGTCGTATAAAAGTAAAATTGAGCTATAATGCGATTATTTTTACAATGTTTTGACGGTGTTAGTCTCTCTTGACACACATTTTGCAGTGTTTCGTGAGTAAGAAGGACGCAGCGTGGCCGCAGCAACGCGGGTTGGCAGCACTGACAGATAAGAAGTCCCCTCTCCTCTTCTATGAACAAGCTGGTATGTAACTGTGTGCACACGAGAGGAGATAAACCACACACGAGATGCAAATATGCACTTCCTGCACTGGTGCGGTGTTCGCCTCTACTCGTTATAATGCGACAAGCAAAATAACGAGAAACAACAGTTAGTTTTTTTAATTCCGCTCTAAAAGCATCAGTTTAAAATAGTAGTGAACGCTTCTCGGAGCCAAAGTGCAAAAAAAAAATATATATATATATATTCCTAGACAAAAGTTTTTGTTAACATTCTCAGCAAAATTTTTCCTCGTGTAGGCCTAATGTATTTCTAAAGAATATTTTTAAAACTAACGAAAATCAATATTACGAACCAAAAAAGAAACTATGCGACACGTAATACAATACGTAAACCTTTATACGAAAAATTTAATTAAAATGCGGTTCGTCGATATCCTGTTTTATTAATTTACTATCAGTGCGCCCGCGGCTTTGCTCGCGTGTATTACTCACAGCAGATAACATTTGCTTTAATTGAAAAACCTCTTTGTACATCCTATATATAGGCAGTTCAGTCATCAAGTGTTAGAATGACAAAGCTGTTAATCGAGTTAACTCTGCAGCAGGATAAGTAGCTATAGCTGTCTACGCGAAAAGCAGTCTTAATTAGACTAAGTTTGTCCCTGCCACTAACAGCGACTTCAACTGGGCCTAATTTATAGTCACAGCAAAGTTGACGTTATGGGGTAATTACAGACATATAAATGTAAGAGGGTAATCGAATGAAATACGTAGTTTACGTGGTATGAAGACTGATTTGCCCCGAGAAAAACCATTGATGATGGTGCCCTGAATAACATACTTGTTTTCAAAACCTTCACTTAAAGTTTAATGCCATTATACAGTTTTGGAGGGATATTGTTTTGCAGAATCATAAAATTATTTGGTCCCCCAACCTTGAGGTTAGTGAGATGGTATGACATACATTATGTGAGATGACGCTGTCGAGGAACTTTAGTGGATAGTGGATTGCATAATACTTTTTACCATTTATAAACGACTTCATCTAACTGCACTGATTTAATCTGTCTTGCATTTTTTGTGTCAAAATTGCACATCTGCAAAGCTTTAATGGAATTTGAGCCAAGAACTTTGGAACAATAGACCGAAGCTTAAAACAACTGCGCAACATAACGTCGAAATTATTAATGAAAACTAAATTTAGAAATCAAATGTTACTTTCCTAGACCCACAGAGGAGTACAACACATCTCGATAGAACTGTAGGACGAAACTCCTATATATATTTTTTCTCTCTGATCGTGCTTGTTTTCGGATCGTCTGCCTTGAAAGAGTACAAACTAAGTTTCCTTCTTAATATTTAAGTTATCTCATAAAATATAAACTTGCTTTACTTTTTAAAATACTTATACTTCAGCATCATTCTGACGCGAACACAACCTCTATATCTCTACTGGTTAGTTAAGTATCATCGGCTGATAAAAAACAAATTTTATGCCTTTTCACCCCTTTAGGTGTCGAATTTCGAAAAATCTTAATTTCACAACCCTAAAAACTTGTTCAAGTATTCGAGTTAAGTGAAAATCACGATGATAGCTCGTTCAGACGAAGCCAAATCGAACATTCATTAAAAATCTTGTATAACTCCTGTGTAGTATTGGGAGTTCGAATTTTGCGCCCACTTACCTAATCAAAGCAAAAACAAACTGAATATCTCGATGGGTTCGATATATATCGAAGATATATTTAAAACACATTCCGGGTCTTTTCACTACCTAAGAGACTGAATTTCGAAAAACCCTTTAGTCACATTTTAGACTACTGTACTGGTGTCTTGTTGAACGTGAAAACACAATAGCCCGCTGGGTTCAAGATATATTGAAGATTAATTGAAAACACATTTCACCCCTTTTCACCCCCTTAGAGTGGCGAATTTCAAAAATTCATTAAATTATTTTTTAGGTATTTGAGTAAGAATCAATTTTAAGGCTGGGTTTCAGTGGCCCTATAAAATTTGATTATTTTTCGCTTTTTGAAAATCTAAGAAGAAAAATGTTAATTATGCGACTATATCCCAAATTCTATTTACATTTCGCCACAGTACAGACCTTGTGATTTAGCTGTTAACGTATAATTACGCCGCAGTGTGTGTGGCAATATTTTTTATATTTATAATTTGCCCGACAAACCGCGACCTAATTATACATAACTATAGCTCTATTGCCATGCTTGTATACTGTAGCTTAAGGTAAATAGAATTTGTAGTTTAGTCACCGATTTAATATTTTTCTTCTCAGAATTCCAAAAAAGCGAAAAATAATAATATTCGATATAGCGACTGAAACCGAGCCTTAAACCAAAATCACGTCGTTATATAAAAATCAATGGGATCGACGTACATCGATTGTGAATAGAAAACATATTTTACCCTTTTTTTAACCTCTTTAGGGCCGAATTCGGAAAATATTTTTAATGGTACTTGGGATATTTAGAAAAGCATCAATTTAAAGCAAAGATCAGTTCGATATCTCGATTGGTTCGATAGATATGGAAGGATAATCGAAAACACGTTTCACGTATTTTCACCCCCTTAATTAAAGAATTTCGAAACGTCTTGGAGTCCTGTCATAGACATTTGTATACGTAACCAATTAAAGTAAAAATCACGACGATAGCCAATTGTGTTTCAAAGATATAGACGATTTATAAAAAACACATTTTGCTCCTTTTTGCTGCTTGGGGTAGAATTTCAAAAAATCCTAAAACTGCTTTTTGGGCATTTTCGTAAGCAACATTTTGAAGTGAATATCAACTCTTTATACCGAAGGATTCGATAGAAACCGATAGTTAATCGGAAACACGTTTAAGGTCTTTTCTCCCCCTTACATGTTGAATTCCTGGAGCAATAACTCTATAAAGAGAATGTTTAAGATCTAAAGGTAAATCTTCATAGTGACAATTTATTGAAAAACTTCATATTTTTTAACAGGACCGAATATTTCATGTGCTGTGATTGGTCTGTTTTACGTGTGTCTTTTTATTCGTCGAGCCTTGATTACCGCAACAGTACCGTATAGGTCGTGCTGGTTGCCTACCTGCCATGAATTACAAATCTTTAATTTTAGTGACACATAATTATCGAAAATATATAGTAGATTGATAAAACTCGCAGATTATAAGCCAATTTTGTATTTATTCTGGCATGTTGATCGAAAAATCTTACTTAAAACCCTAGTACACATACATACGTCATAAAATTTGTGCAAAATAATGGTGACATCTCCAAACATTTTTGTACAATAATAATTTTATTACAAACACCCAAGATTTCCTATTGTACCTGTGATTAACTGTACAGTACTCAGAAACACGTATTCAATTTCAAATTCTTCCTACAATGTTTACAGTTGATAAGTAATACATTTTTAACTTACAAGACTTTTGGGGAAAATTGAAGTCCAAAAATGTATAACTAACGCAGTTATTTTATTTTATACTATTTCATACGCAACATCTACCATTAATTTTAAATTATTTTACACGTGAGAAAATTATTATGGAAAATATTTCACTTAGTAAAACACTTTCTCTAATTTTAACCGACAAGTGAATACATTTTAACCTCTCCACCCCAAAAAAAAAATTAATTACGTCTGCAGTTAAAGAAACATGTTTTCTATACAACGTGTATAAATCGAAACACGTTCATAATTTCGTTTTACTACCCTGTTATTTTACTATAAAGTTTTTTTTTTACTCAGCTGTCTGTGATTTCATTTTGTATAAAATTAAAACCTGTTAGTGAACAACGGAAAAAAGAACACAAAAAGTGTTAGTATCCGATAATACGTACTAATGAGCAATATGAAAATCTTATCATGTAACATGAAAGGTTTTTTTTATTACTATTCAGTATAAATTACCGAACAATCGCGATGATTGCTGAGCAGATAATGAAGTATACAATATCGTTTTAGTTCCCTGAATACTGTAACTGTAGCTCGATTTAACATTTCAGTGTAAAGTTTTTTTTTTATATTCTTCAATTTGCAAAACATTGCTACCGTTCATTAAACGTGGAATACGTGCTTAAAATCGCGGCTATATTATGTGATATTTTATTAATTAATTACATGTTGAAACATTACGAAACATTCATTATCGCCGTCGCCCCAATGTTTGTCCAGCAACTATAGCACATGTAGCACAGCAAGCAATACTATTCTTTAGTAGTAAAGCTTGCCTCTTATCGGTTTCCGTAGTGTAGTGGTTATCACGTGCGCCTCACACGCGCAAGGTCCCCGGTTCGATCCCGGGCGGAAACACGTATTTTTTTTTAGTACACATTTTCAGTAAGTACATAATGTGAGCAAAATTTCTCCATTCCCAAGTTTGCTACGCACTCCGTACATTACATACTGTAACAGGCCTCGAATTGCCAGCGGACGAATTCAAACCGTTTCATACCGACGACTTGTTGGCACAGGATCGAACCACTATAGGCAGTACACAGAAAAGTGAGTAATATTTAAGGGCGCGGTTCATCTCAGTTTTCAACGTCTTTATTTATTTTTATATTTGTACCAGTTATTATTTTTCTTATTTTAGACATAAATTGTGACTAAATCTTCCTCTTAGAAAATTGTTGTATCCGTCATAGTTTTCACGTAATGAGTCGTAAACGTCAAAATTTGCACTGTACGGTTTTTATGTACGCCACTAAAACCAACTGTAATACCAAACCGAAAAAATTCACAGTGTATAACAATGTTGTAGGCTATGAAATGACACATATAAAAACAAAAAATAAAATATTTTTATTCTTAGTAAAAAATGCGGTATTTTAAAATGAAAATTTCAAAATTTCAAAAATTGTTTAAAAATACAATAATGTATTTATTTTTTATTTTATATAGTTCAAATCATAGCCTATAACATTGTTATACACTGTGAATTTTTTCGGTTTGGTATGTCGGTTGGTTTTAGTGGCGTACATAAAACCGTAAAGTCGAAATTTTGACGTTTACGACTCATTATGCAAAAACTATGGCAGATACAACAATATTTCAAGAGGAAGATTTAGTCACAATTTATGTCTAAAATAAGAAAAAAAAATATCTGGTAAAAATATAAAAATAAAAAGGACGTTGAAAACAGGTGAACCGCGCCCCTAAGGGTGTTATTTTAGGGTGTTCAAGTGAGATGAAATCATAATTTTATATTTATATGAAATAATGTTACTTTTGTAGACAATACTTGTGAGTACAATTTCCTCTTACGAAACAATTCTAACTCGCATAGTTTTCTCATAACGGTGCGTCAAAGTCAAAATTGACACGTTCTGCTGCCATGCAAATAGTGAAAACCAATTAACTTACGTAAGTGAAATATTTCACAGTGAAACAACGTGCCACGGGTTACGTAATAAAACATGTTTAAAAAATCTCGTAAACTATTTTTGTATTAAAAAAAAAACTACTGAATTTTAATACTTTTTCCTGTACTTCTGCGATTTTTTTAAAATTCGAAGTACATATTACGTTATGGTATTTTAGATACTTTATTGCGTAGCTCATGGGATGTAATATCACAGTGAATTATTTTATTCAAGTTGGTCAGTTGGTTTTGACTTCGTCGCACCGTAATGAGAAAACTATGAGAGGTAAAACTGTTTTGTAAGAGGAAAATGTACTAACATGTATCTTCCACATAACTAACAGTATTTGGTGTAAATATAAAATTATCATTTTATCGCACTGGAACACCCTTAAGACAGCGAGAAGATAGGCTTGACACTGTGTACAGTCATGGGATACACAATTTTGCCAGAGCGTTTTTTTTAATAATGTACCGTTTGTTAGAAAAAAATATTTTGCTTCATTTCGGCTTATTTTGACAACAAAATATGTGATATTTCAGGGGCAAAACTCTAAAAATATGTTTGGTGTATTGCAACAGAAAAATTCGGATACGACCGATGATACATAAGTGTTAAAACTGTAAGAATGAATTTTTTATATATTTATTAATTTGCGTTAAAAATATATTTTCGAAACCTCTGCAAAAACTAAAGAGCGAGGCCTTAAAGCCCCATAGTAAAACTGGATCGGCGGTTATCTTGCATCCTAGTTCAGCTCTTGGCTCGTGGCTATGCGGCATTTGATGCCCGCTCAACTCTATATTTGCAGGTCCAGTGTACGAGCAAAGCGGGCATCGATCCCGGATCTTCGTGTTGGGAGGACAGCGCGCTAATCACACGGCTACCAAGATCCCATAAATCCGAGGGCGGACGTACTACCATCGCCATCCGAGCGTGACCCCTTCAGCGAGCAGTCTTCCGAGATTTGTAGGCGTTAATGAAGACCCAGAAAATTATAGGTTAATTTGTGACAGCGTAAATTCGAAACACTGATATTCTTGTAATTCTCGGTGGAGGATTTTTGATAGCCTTAAGGATACTTCAAGCCAGCAATGAATCGGTAATTATAAATGTGCCAATCATCGACGTCTGCTCCGTATTTTGCACTTAATGGCTTTGCGAAATTAATGAATGTGCATTAGTGTTGTCCTTATAGCTCCCTTGCTCAATAATTATCATGTCGTTGTTTTTATTATTTATCTTCTCGGTGTGAATTATTATATTTTATAATTGAATTAATTTTTAGAATTATTGTCTTCCACCACCTGTAAAAAAATTGATTTCTTCATGTCATTACGTAACATATGTTTGATGTCATATTTTTTTATGTGAGGAAATAAATTGTCAACAGAACAAACGTCTTCACGTTGATATAGGCAGTTCGCGATTAAGTGAGCATTTTTGAAGACCATCGTGTCTCAAAACAATAGTTAAAAAATAATCTTTATTGTGTTCTCATCAGAAGAGAACTGTCCAGTGCGATATGATCTGCACATTCGGCTGTTATAAACGGTAGTAGGCCTATGTTTATATTAAAAAGTGGCAGGAAACTATAAGTAATCTGAAAGTTAAAAAATAACTAGGTTTTCAGAAGTACTCACTCCATCATGAACCACCTATAACCACTCAATACCCGATAGTCCAGGGGAAAAAAATCATGGACAAATTGCATGAAAAGGGGTTTTTACATCAAAATCCGCAGAAAAATTCGTGGAATAACATATCCAAAATCCACCGAAATCCACCTTACGGTTTTTACTTTTTTCCGGAATTTGTCCCGGAAAAATGCGGAAAAACCTAATAAGTCGAAAACGGTGCATCTCACGACAAAACTTATAGAGACAAAATTAAAGAGCACAAAATGTACCATAATATATCCAAAATTCACTAAAATCCGCTTATAACTTCTCCTTTTTACGGGATTCGACCCGGAAAAAAATATTAAAAAATTAAATTAATCGAAAACGGCGCACTGTACAGCCAAATATTTCAGAGCCAAAGGTTAAGTGTCTAGCTTTTCTCGTAATATATTCTAATGTCATACTAATTCACATAAAATCAGCATTTGTTTTTTCAGAATTTGTTCCGAAAAAGCCATAGTTAGGGTCTCCCGTTTTTCGCGAAAAAAATTTCGCCCCACTTTGTTTCAGTGTCTTGCGCGCACGTCTGCAATTCTGCTTCATGGTTATTGGCAGCGTGTCTGTGTGAAGCGTCGTATCTCATTTGACTGAGCCAATTACAATAACGTTCCTGCAACACCACACGTCTGTGATTTGTCGGTAGAATCCCAAGGCTCGTGACAGTTAAAATATCCAATCATTGACCATGAAGCAGATCTGCAGCTGTGCATGTAAGGCACTGAAATAAAGTGAGGTATAAATCTTTTTGCGAAAAACAGGTGTCGCTAGCCGTAGTACAATGAAACCGAAACCGCACGCGTCGTATTCTAAAAACTACGGAGAACAAAATAAAAAATAAACCCACAAATTGTCTCATATTGCATTATTTACTTATTTCCGCGTAAGCGAATCTAATTTTTCATTATACGGGATTTGTCAAAGGGAACAAAATTTTTTAACGGCAATAAGCTGAAAACAATGCATCGCACGTCAAAATATATCGGACCATAACTAAAGAGCAGAAAATTTTACGTAATATAAATTAAATTCACTTAAATCCACTAAAATATTATTATAAGTGTTTAGGTATTTGTAGGGCCACGATTTTATGGCGAAAAGATTTTTGCAACATTTGGTTTCGATGCGTCATGTGCACACCTGCAGCTCTGCTACATCGTCTGTGATTGGATGATTTTACTCTCACTGGCCTTGGCAAATTATATACGTACAGACTCACAATAATCTTATTCTGATTGGTGCAGTAAAATGAACATAGAAACGCTGCCAATGACCTTGAAACAGAACTACCGATGTGCACGTGAGTCACTGAAACAAAGTGGGGCAAAAATCTTTTCGCGACAAAATCGTGGCCCTAGGTATTTGTCTTGGCTTTCATTGTTTTTTAAGTCCACTGCAGGAAATACCAGAATGTTTAGGCTTACTTAATATACGACTAATTTGATCCACCAATAAATTCTAATTGTAAACTCCTTTTGCGACAATCATTTAAACATCTTAACTTATGTGTTACTTTTATGATCCTTTCAAGTGTGAAATAGGAAAACTTAATAAAATTATGTGGATGTGTGTGTAGGGTTTTTCCTGAATATTAGATTTCAGTTTAATGACATGTTCCCGACTTATTTTGTCAGACGCATGTCTTGTTATTATTTATTTTGTGCAGAAACGAAGCAGGGTGCCATAATCAACTAAATGAACTCACAGCCTTGTGCCATGCAGCGAGTAGATAGATCCGAGGAATGTGACCGAGAACAGCTTACAGTGTAGAGACCGGAAAAATTGGCGGGTTCACTGAGTTGTAGGCTAGCCTCCAAAAATATATGTGAAATAGTGCAGACAGCAGCTGTTTATTAGCTGCTCGCTGACACTGTGAAATAGGCCCGTATTCAGTTATAGTTTTATTATTGGCTCGGTTACTTCCAGGAAGTGTCGAGTAAGTCAACGGCCAATAGTGAACGTGATACAGACCTATAGTTACCTATAATATACAGAAAGCACAAATTGATGATCATGTAACAGAAACACGTGCGGTGAAAACCGACGTTGAAAAGTCTGACAAATCTATGAAAAGTATATGTAAGGCAAGAAAATATGATAAATGGGCTTGGAATGTACTTGGACGTTTAGGGTGTGTTAAGATGGCTGTGTTCCGGAGTGACCTTGACGTGCGCTACCTATATGTAGAGACATGAACTTTTCGCGAAAAGAAATTTGCCTCACTTTGTGTCAGTGACTTGTGTGCACGTCTGCAGACTTGCTTCACGGTCAGAGATTCGATGTTTTGACATTCGTGTGTCGTGGGGTTTTACACGCAAATCACAGACGTGTGGTGTTACAGTAACCTTATTGTGATTGGTACAGTCAAATGAGAAACGTCACA
>PNEQ01066490.1:0-65280 GCA_003012365.1 Medauroidea extradentata | reverse complement strand
CAATCCTGCCTCTTAACAATTCATCACTGTACTACCTTGCCTGCAAGCAAACCTGCAACATCAACACTGAGACACTTTTCTGCCTGTAACATATCATCAATATACTGCCTTGTCTGTGAACAATACCTGCAATATCAACACTGAGTTACAATCCTGCCTCTTAACAATTCATCACTGTACTACCTTGCCTAAAAGCAAACCTGCAACATCAACACTGAGACACTTTTCTGCCTGTAACATATCATCAATATACTGCCTTGTCTGTAAACAATACCTGCAATATCAACACTGAGCTACTATCCTTCCTGAAGACAGTACATGTAACACATCATATTACCACTTAACTACTGCACTTCTACACAGTTCAGTTTTTTATTTGGAGACAAACAAGAATCCACTGATATGTACATACCAGTACACAACCTGTGATTATATTGGCCAAGAACCTTTATGTGATTTCATTACCGTGTTTGACCGCTTTACAGCATTTTGGTCAACCTACCATCAAACTTTTAACTATTAGTCAAAAGCATCCACTACGTTGTTGGCCAACAAGGGACGTCGAAAAAATTTACAACAGTTTGATTTCTAACCTGCTGGCAGAAAATAACGCAAATTTTACACTACTCTATCCGGAATACCTCACAGGTGTACCTTATCTGCAACAATTGACCTGTAACAACATACAGTTGTGCTACCCTGTCTGAAAACAGTATCTGTAACACTCAGTCATGACACTTTCATACCTTCAGACAGTACATGTAACGTATCGCAACTGTACTGCCTTTCCGGCAAACAATAACTGCAACAAACCGTCGCTATACTACCTTACCTCTAAGCAGTTTTGTCAATAAGACACGTACTGCCTGACCCCACAAACATCTACAATACTACTACAGTAGGACTAACCCTGCATGTAGTACTTGTAACAACGCATTGCTGCATTATTATGTTTAAGATATTCTTAGTACACATAACACAGCGCTGTACTTATTATCGAACTTGCAGACATCCTGAACATTTGTAACATACGACTGTTTTAGTGCACGTCCGCCACGTTATAATTTACGGGTCTGCGAATATCCCAGTCCTGTTGTGACGTATTCTTCAGGTGCTGATTGTGTCTTAAAATTTATTTACCATTGTAACTTTACTTCCGAGAGTGTACGCAATTTCTTACTCTCACTTGGTGACTGCTAACAAGTGAGCTGTCCATATTCCGCACGAATAGTTTCGCTGGGGTTTTAACAACATCGCGAGATAATCTGCTTTCAAATGTACGTTTTTGTTTTTCATTATCAACCATTAATTCAGATGTGAAATTATGTCATAGTTTTAACTTCCGTTCACAGTAGATTAACGAAATTCTTAAGAGTGTGCAGTAGTTAATAAAACGCTAAAAACTTCATTTAAAATATACGCGTTTTTGAAAGTCACAATTGGAAATCTACAAAACAACAAAGCTAGACAATGAAATCAGTTAACTCTACGAAAAAAAAAAAACATTTATACAGTACTAGCAGTCCCCCGCGGCTTTGCTCGCGAGTATTACTCGTAACTGATAATATTTACTTTAATTGAAAAACCTCTTTGTACACAAGATTGGTACTTCAGTCATCAAGTGTTAGAATGTCCAAGCGGCTAGTTGAACTAATTCTGTAGCAGGATAAGTAGCTATAGCTGTCCACGCGAATAGCAGTCTTAAGTTTGTCCCTGCCACTAACAGCGACTACTCCTGGGCCTTATTTATAGCCCTGCCTATTTGACGTTGTGGGGTAATTACAGACACCTAAGGTAAGAGGTTAATCGAATGAGAAACATCTGTTTACCCTGTGCACAACCATTGGTGACGGTACCCTCAATTATATATTTTCAAAATATTCATTTGAAATTTATTGCCATTACAAAGTTTCAGTGGGTAAAGGTTTCGCGGAAACGTATTTGGTGCCCCAAACTTGAGATTAGTGAAATGATATATCGTCGGTTTACTGCCAAAAGTGACAAAGTCAAAATGAGTTAAATTATAAAAATGCTATAGGAATATGTATATCTAGTTCACGAACAATTGTCCAAGTTTAAAGTCTATTTGTCGTTTCGTACTGTTGTGTCACAGTATAGTAACATAGCACATTTTTGTTAATATCTACAATTTAATACTGTTTTTAAACGAAATAGCATTTATGACTTAATCACTTTTGGCAGTATACCGACGATATGTCAGCTGATATTGTAGAGGAACCTAAGTGGAAAGCGAACTGCAATTTTACCCCTTTTAAAGACTACATGTAAATTGCACTAATTCTATCTGCCTTGTAGTTTTTGTGTGTCAGAATTGAACGTTCGCACGCAGCATTTAACGGAATTCGAGCCCAGAACCTCGCGGAATTTAGACCTGAGTAACAAACAACTGCGTCACGTAACGCCGAAATAATTCATGAAAATAAAATTTTATTAAAAAAAATAAAATATTTGTGTCCTGGGCTTATAGACGTTGTACAACACCACGTCTCGATAGGTTAGTGTAGAGTGAAACTCCAGTATAGGATGTTTCTCGCTGCTCGTTCCTGCTTTTCGTATCGTCTGCCTTGAATATTGACCAACTTAAGTTTTATTCTTTATAATCACGTTTCTTATAAAGAAAAAAAAATCATACACATTTTTTTTATATTTACGTAAGCATCACTCTGACGCGAACAACACCTCAATATCGCTGCTGGTTAGATAGATATCGTGGGTTGATGGAAAACATATTTTGTGCTTTTTCATCCTTTTGGGTGTCGAATTTCGAAATATTTTAAATTTACATCTTAGACATTTGTATAAGTATCCAACTGAAGTGTAAATCACATCGCTAGCCCGTTCAGTCGAATAAAATCGATCATTCACTAAAAAAAAAACACATATCACTCCTGCACAGTATTGAGAAATCGAATTTCGAAAAATCTGAAAACCGTTTTGCGATAATTTCTGTAATCATCATCCTGGAGCAAAAATTAATTGTATATCTCGACGGGTTCGATAGATATCGAGGATTTATCTAAAACATGTTCAAGGTCTTTTCACCACTTAAGAGAGTGAATTTCGGAAAACCCTTGAATCACGTTTTAAAATACTTTATTGGTATCTCGTGGACGTAAAAAACACAACATTAGCCCGCTGGGTTCAAGATATATCGACGATTAATTGAAAACGCTTTTAACCACTTTTCATCCCTTTTCACGTCCTTAGGTGGCGAATTTCGAAAATTCCTGAAATTGCTTTTTAGGTATTTGAGTAAGCATCAATCCTAAACAAAAATCACGTCGCTATATAAAAAACTATGAGATCGATATATATCGAATGTGAGTCGAAAACTCATACTACCCCTTTTTTAACCAGTTTAGGGCCGAATTCAGAAAATATATTTTAAATGGTACTTAAGATATTTACAAAAGCACTAATTAAAGCAAAGAGCACTTCGATATCTCGATTGATTCGATAGATATGGAAGGATAATCGAAAACACATTTCACGTATTTTCGCCCCTTTAAATAAAGAATTTCGAAACGTCTTTGAGTCCTGTCATAGACATTTGTAAACGCAACCAATTAAAGTTAAAATCACGACGATAGCCAATTGTGTTTCAAAGATATAGACAATTTATTGAAAACACATTTTGCCCCTTTTTACTGCCTGGGGATCAAATTTCAAAAAAACCTAAAACAGCTTTTTGGGTATTTACGTTAGCAATATTTTGAAGTGAATATCAACTCTCCATCCCGAAGGGTTCGATAAATAGACTATCGATAGTTGATTGGAAACACATTTAAGGTCTTTTCAGCCCTTTAAATGTTGAACTTCGAAAAATCCTCAAATTTGCTAATATGCATTTTTACGAGTGTCCTATTAAAGTAAAAATCACGATGATTGGCCGTCGGGTTCGAGCTCTATCGACGTTTCTTCGGAAACACATTTCACCCCTTTTCACTCCCTTAGAGGTCGAATTTCGAAAAATCCCTTCTTAGTGCTCGCCTACGACCTGAAGGGAACCCCCACAAAAATTTTCACGATTCTAGGTCCAGTGGTTTGGGCAGCAGTTTGATATGTCAGTCAGTCAGTCAGTCAATCAGTCAGCTTTCATGTTTATATATAGAGATAAATAGAGATCGTGCATTTGTTCATTCTATTCTTTTGCGCTACATTTAAATGTACGAGACTTCGGTGCCAATAATTGTTCTTCTTTAGAAAAACGTTACGCGTTACACGATATAGATTTAGATTAGAATGTTGGTAAAACATATTGTCTAAGTTTTTTTATTTTTTTATTGGCTTTGAGAAATCTAGAACTGTAAACTGATACTTTTACCTGTGAATTATGTACCATGCTCTCTTAAACGGAATTATTATAACAGGTCATCATTCTAAGAATATGCGTATTGTGGACTGTATTTGCGTGTTATGAGGTTATGTTCTAAAGACTAGTCTCACAATGGCTCGACCCTCGTGATGTACGAAAAAGAAAGTATGCGGAAGTGGTAAATTGATCATGACAATATTCGTATTCCATTTAATACTTTCATATGGAATTGCTTATATGAATAAAAACTTATCACGTAAAATCCATAACTTTGGCCTTCGGTAAGTAGGCGATACACTAAACGCAGTCATAATTTATGAAGAATTTAGAATAATGTATTATACATGCTCGAAGTGGTTTGAGAATACATAAGTAAACTGACTTGAAATGTGGAGATGGCCGAATAGTTAATTAATAAACTCATGTTATTATACTATTGGCGTGGGATATCGCATTATAGAAAACTATCTTCAACACAAAAAAAAAAAACTTTTACTGCATGCTATCCTTTCTCTCAGACGTAATAAGTATTTGACATATAACTCAAGGTACAACATAGTTATAAATGCTAGAAAACATGACAATAAACAAACGTAACATAGAATTACTAGTGTGCGTATGATCTCAATATATATGCATGTAAAATAGTTATCAAGTTTCTATCAAATGACTAAGAAGAAAAGTTTTAAATACTGTACGTCTCCAAACTATATCGAGCTGGTCTATTTGTGAACGTGATTTTTCATTGAAATAAACGCTGACTTCACAATAACAATGGTTGCAGATATAAAATTGATGTGGTATGCGTGTTACTGACTTACGTCCTAGTGGCCGCAACAAGAACGTTCTGCTTTTTTTTCTACTGATGCAATTTCAAAGCAGCAGGGGCCTTATTCTGTAACTTCTCCTCGGTAACGTCAGTCATCCGTTACTGACTTTTGATAGCGTCAGCGATACAGATAGTCACTCGTGACTGTCTTTCAATGGTATTCTGTTAACCATTTTTGTATCGTTCTTTAACAGATTTGATATAGGTTTGGCAACATTGTAGGTACCTTTCCGAAACCATTAAAATCTCACAGTTAGTGTTATATTTCTGGCCATCAGTAGTAACACATGGCCACACTATTTACATCTTACTCACGGTCGTGAAAGTGTTTTTAGGTTAAAGGTTGGGTAATGGATCAACTTTGTGAAATGGAGGCAGAAGCTACGAAGTTTCGTTCTAAGAGAACGACTGTTTGGCAGTACGAAATATAGGAATTTTTCAGAGGTAAATTTTGATACCGAAATGTTTTTATTTTTCGTGTATGAACAATCGCCTATATTAATCTTCGTCCATTTCTGTGAACGGATTTAGGGTATCACGTGTTTGCCTCCTCATCAATCGCATTTGCCTACGCTTTTCCTTATTTTCGAGCTCATCTAGGAAATATAGCCTTCGCAATGCCGCCGCCATATTTACATTTTCACGCACACAATCCCGCTAACACCACCTCCCTAGCTGCTGTTACATAAAGTCGCTCACGAAGCATTTGAACGTCAGCCGCGACGCAATGAAGAGTTACAGAATACGACTTAGTCTCGTAACGATAGTCAGGTGGTGACTGTCTCTACGTAAGGAACGTATGTGAACACAAAACAGTTACAGAATAAGCGCCCAGCACTGTTATAGAGTTGCCGACGGCAATTTCACGAACTAAACCAGATTCAAGGCCTGTTCCTCGCAGGCTGTTCTTCAGCCGGAAACAAGGTCTACATGACTGAAATAAATATATATTAATCGCAGTGATATGGCGTATCCAGGGAGAGAAATATGTTGTTTCCAGCCAGACTGTAGGCTTGTTAGGGGTGTGAGAATTGACATTATTAATCAGCAATTTAGAGGTAAAGGTGGCTTTGGAAGGAACGGAAAATATACGTACAACATAGTTAGTGTGAACCTTTTCCAATCTATCGGATTCTGATGATAAAATTAACGGAGTTCTAAAAATTTGCTGGCCAGGGACTAACCTGTAGGAAATCATTAGAAAATGGCATTACACTAGGGGATTCTCTACAGAGGATAGTAAATTCGTGAATAAGAACGTTTCTACAAATTTCTACAAAGCTAAATATATAGCTTACATGATGAATAATTCGGAGGAGAGCGATATTAACACTTTGAATTATTAACAAAACTGAACTAAAAATGGATTATCTATAGACCTAATCCGAGCTGACGTTCCCGCCTTACTCTTGAGCCGAAGGCTGTGAGACTGCAGTCGACTATTGGTGAGCGGCACGTCTAGGGACTCGAACCTGCGACCCTCTCCATGGCACGACGAGCGGTAGGAGGCCCACCTTGTCTTCTAGGTGACCAAAATGAGACGGACCACGTTTGGCTCGTTACAGTGCCCTATATTGTTGTTCAGTTGGCCTTCACTGCACTATCCTGTGAAAGCGGCGGGTGTCGACTGTTCTAACGTAGCGCCGGCCTACTTGTATGTTTACGTTTCGGCCACGGTGACACTTAGAACAAACCAATCGGCAACCATGAAATTAATAGTACTGTTTATTACACGCTGATTTTGGTCTCTAGGGTAACTCAGGTTAACGGTTTGAGGATGAAGACGGGTGAATCAGACGTGGATACTGCGTCGATAACGGAGTTATATCAAAGGCAATGCAGTCATATGTTAGCTTCCAATTGTATAGGAAAATAAAGCTCAGGCAAACAGTGGCATAGATTTACGAAAGAATATATTAAATTTTCTTGGAGTTTTAATTGAATTGGTAGTGTTTGTCAACTTTCCCAATACGCTGCCTTCTACTATTCAACAGTCTCTGGCAGTTTGCGAAACATCAGCGGTAGAGTTTCTTCTAACCTTACTATACGGTAAAAAAATTAAATTTAACGAGTTGGAGCAATGGTAAAACACTGAAACCGCACTTGGCAAGACCCGGATTCGATTACTGATCCGACAGTTTTGATTTCGGTTTTTCTGGTAACTTTTGCGATATTTACTAACATGGCCGAACCAATGGGTCCGTCTTTAATAACTTCACTAACGACAAAACAACTACTTACACATAAACCGAGTTAAGCTTTCTTTCGTTGTGCGTAGTATTGTCTGGGAATAAACACAGCACAGAGGTCTTATTTCTTGTTTTATAACAGTTAGTAGGTGCTTACTAACGCCTGATAGGTAAGCAGCCAGTTAACCACAGCGGCTGTGCTGGTGGCGTTTACTGGGCGTACAGCAACCAACAGTGTGAGACGGAAAAATTAAGCTGGGTAGTACGTATGTAGGTAGATAGAATACCTTATCTACTCACTAAAAGAGAGATCATTAGAGACTAATCAATGGTTTCGAAATAAATTTATGGAGGAATAGGTCTTGGATTGCATTAATGATCAATCTCAATTATCGCCTGCTGCTGATGCATGGTGGCCAGAGGTCGCTGCATGTTTCTCAAAGCTTTGGAATCAGAACCTTAAAATGTATTTTGGTTCAATAGATAACTCTCCTCTTACCGAAACAATGAAATAATTATCTGCCTCATGTACGCAACAACAGGAAGGGGGCAAGGGTATGTTGTCCCCTCCTTCTGCCTTGATTCCTTGAAGCAGGGGGATACCTTAAACAATCTACCTATCTACATACAATAACTTTATGTGAACTTTACTTAAATGATATAATATGGTAGCAAAACTCTATTGTCTTTAATTGTTTCTTGCAATCGTATAGAATAACGTGCAATGTTATGTCGCCCCAGAAATCTTAGAATGAGACTAAGAAAAAACATAACAAACAGAAATGAGAAAACAAGCCTAGGTTGGCTGTAGTCAACACACCCATAAACCAAAACAACAGAACATGAAATATCACTCTTTTTCATTTTTCCGTTTGTTTGTGTTTCTTCTTAGTCTTATTCTAGGATATTTATAATACAGTGCATATGTCCACAACAGTATAGTCAAAATTCTACTATCTAAGATTTTCACCATTGTGCCTCCTAAAAATAATTAATATCAGAACAGCACTTTTTACGTTCCCTCCGCCCTTCTCCTCCGGAATTCGAGTTGTTTTATCCCTGTCTTGTTAGGCAGTCCTCATAGTGTGCACAAAACAATTATAAGATTACAGAACTATTAAAAATGCACGGCCAAATAAAAGTCGTACGCGACCATGACTAAAGTAAGTAGACTGATAGCTAGATAATATCTCTTGGCTTGTACAAGTATTGTGTGTCCTATCATAATATTTAAATTGTTACCTATATCTTATAGCAGTAATTAATCTTAACTTTTAGAATGATTTCCTTATTGCTCTGGTTTTGTTTACGTTTACGTTCTGCGGGATATCCGGCTCGCAGCGATTTTTTTTTTTTTGAAGGACGATACAGCGCTCTCAAACAGACTGCAAGATGGCCCGCGGCAAGAAGCCAGTCGCCATAAAGCAACACAATTTCGTACATCCGCTCTCGTGCTCAGCTGGTCATAAAGCATTCGCCAAGGGCGAGTTCATTAAGTTCCGTTCAAGAGAGGCACGATACAAGCTGAACTCGCCCGTGGCGCTCACCTGCCCCTGATCCGGTTCAAGAAGTTCTCGGAACTATGAAAACAAGACCGGGAGCCGAAACAATATAGTTAACTTAACAAGGCATATTTGGTTATTTGGGGGAAGTAACGAACACATTGCTGGTGAGTGAGTGAGATATTTTGGTCAGCAATTAACCCTTGTAGTGCCAAGAGCCGAAATATCTGCTTTCATTGCCTGTGTGAAAAATGCCAGAGGCCGATATATCGGCTTTGTAATTTTTTAAATATAATTTACAAGATTTTAAAGATAAATTTTTCTTAAAAAAACTTATGATTACAATTGTAATGGATTATGGGAACCTTTAAATTGCTAGTAGAATTATTTCCAACTTGATAACTTTGATTTGTATAGAATAATTTAATTTATAATAAATAATTGCAAAATTTCTGAAAAATATGATGGTATTTTTCACACACGAACCTCGAAGAAAGTTGGCACTAATAGGATTAATATCGAGGTCTTTATCGTGAGTGAGTGAGAGATTTTTTTGTCAGCGCTAAACATCGAGGTAATACGATATGTGTATGGGGCAGCACCGGAATGAGTGAGCAGGAGAAACGGGAGATTCTCGATAAAACCCGCCGACAAGCGGCATCGTCCGGCACGATTCCCCCATGCGAAAATCCGGGGACCGACCCTGCCGGTAATCGAACCCTGATTGCCTTGGTGGGAGTTCGGCCACCGCGGCGCCCCACATTGTTGGTCATTTAAGATAAATTATAAACAGACGTTATCAAAAATAACTTCATTAAATTGGGCGAACAACCCTAACACATAGAGGAGCATAACGTGTTATATGAACATATTCCCACAAACGCACCGTTACTGTACTACAGGCAACATGACTTACAGTGCCTGACTTGTGGCTGGATCATCATACTGTAGAAGGCTACATCGGGCAATGCCTACCGTCCAAGTAAATGCGACTCGTGTGTTGTGTAGTCGTCACTAGGCTAATATCTGCAATGGTATTCCACAGCGACACGATCCAACCCGTACACTATGTACTGTGAACTAGAGCAGAAATATTGCATTTTTTGAACTATGTTCGTATCAAATTTATATTCCTTTACGTGTGAGGATTGTTTCTTCAAAATAATCATAAATAATGTTTTAATATCCTATATATATTTTTTTTGTGGGACATTTGCCGACTCTTCATGTTGTTAGTCGCACATAAATTATTGATGCCTTTTGTCTTCTGTTGTAATTTTGGATGAGGCTGGAGCTGATTGCTTTTATTTAGTTACAATTAGAGATGATGGTGTATCGCGAAATTTTTTTGTACCAACGTACCCTTGAAAACACTGTAGTTTCTTGTGACCTATATTACTAGGTGATATACATCTGACACAATGTAGCTGTCTGCAGACCAAAAACAGGCATCAATTATTAAAATGGCGGGATTCTTACTGGCTTAGTCAAATAGGCCAACACCTTTATGTACAAACGAAAGTCAGTAATCTTTTCATAAGCTGAACGTGCGTTGGAACCCAATAAACAGTCAAGTTTTCCCGTGATAAACCATCATCTCTAGTTATAACATATCAACTATCAGTCGATCAAAACTGTTGAAAGGAAATCAAGGATGGATATAAGAACTTCTCCAACGAGTCCAGCTAGCTGTGCACCACCTGCAAAAACTGAGTGGCACGCTGGTCTCGTATTCTGGAAGAATCGGGTGGGATCGAATCCCGGCTGCGACCGTCTTGATTAATGTTTCCATGTTTTCTCGAAATCATCGCAGGCAAAGTTTGGTTGGGTTCCTTAGCAATTACTACGGTCGATTGCTCTCCCGTTTCTTGCCATTGGGCCATGTTATGTGCCACCGCCTCTAATGACCCGTTGTCTACGAGCCGTAGGAGTTTACCTACCTCACCTTACCAACTGTAGTATGAAGAATGTTGCAGCTGATATTCTACTCGTGTTCAGGCGAGTGCTCTTGTGAAGCACTAATTCAGCAATAGCGGCTCCTATCAAGCCAGCGTGTCAGTAACTGTATCGTCAAAAAAGCACACAACCCTGTACGATTCTCAGCAACTGCAGTCCTGCATGACAAGAACAGAATGAGCTTCCCTGTAAACACGAGCCACCCAAGTGCTCTCTAAATAGACCTCGATCAGGCGAGACTAGAATGATTCGTGGGTTCATCAACTTGTAGGCTAGTGTCCAAGAACATCCGTTCATTCTAGCAGACAACAGCTTCTCATTGGCTGCTCTCTGACACAGTGCTACCATATAACTAAATATGTATCTAGTTGCTTCTTTATTATTGACTGAGCGTCCTACAGGAGGTATCTAATAAGTTAAAGGACAATTATTGGAAAAGTGCCATGAACGTTCAGTATTTTGGGCCTAAAGAAACGCGAATGTCACTGGTCCCTACTTTTAAGTTACATCGTCATTGACGTATTGCAAGAAGCGGAAGTACGAACCATTCAACAGTAACTTATATAAAATTAAAATAGGTTGATTTACTGACTAATAATGTCATAATGAAGCCGAGTGACAGACGCGGTGCATAGTGGTGGTTAGTGATTGGTTGATTTTAACTCTCAGCCACGGTCGTAGAAGAACAGGTCTGGACACTCCCCTATCCACCAATGTATTTTGCTTGACCCCCTTGTTGTTTGGCTGTAGTTCGTCAAGTTACCGAGAGTGTTGTACTTTTTGGCGCTATATTTCGGGCAGTCGGACTCAAAACTCTGCCTACTTTTTTCCATTGTTAACGTTATAAAGTAAATAAAGATATCTGTAGCCATGATTTTAAATTGTATGCGAAGTAAGTATTTAATACATTGATAAAAAATACGTTTTCATAAATTGTTTATCTTAGTGGGAGGTAATTGGGTGGAGTTTGAGCCGACCGTCCTAATTGCAGCGCCAAAAACCTATAGCATTATCGTGAACTTAGTGAACTACAGCCAAACAACAAGGGGGATGAAGTTTCCAGGCGAGTGTCCAGACCTGTCCTTCTACAGCCGTGCTCTCAGTGAATCATAACGTCTGGTGTCGTAGTAAACTTGTTTAACACAGTCAAATGAGCGACACCTCTACACTAACACACGCTGCAAATAACCACGAAGCAGAGCTGCAGATGTATGAAATAAGTTGGAGTAAAATTGTTTCTCCGGAAGCCAGTGGCTCTACAATTAAGCTTTCTTTGGAACACGATGACTCTTCGTCATTGGAGGATAGGAGCTAAAGTGGGATTTTGCGCAATTTTCCACGAATAGAATTGAATGTCCCCGTTTTAATTTCTTTAGAAAATTGAATGATTCGTAAATAATGTACGCCAGTTTAGAGTTCAGCGAATAAATGCGACATTGTTTTAAACGACTCTACCAGTGTCTTACAACTTTTACTTTATTATTTTGCCTTCAGTGGATAATAGGTTCAATGACGTAGCGTGGTAGTGTTGAAGGCATGCGGTATAAGTACAGACAATAAGTTTTAGGCGAGTGGTAGTTGGGAAGCTCAGACCGAGGTGTGTTACTGGAGAATTTGTACTTAGATTCTTGCGCGCTACTGGCAGAAGAATGTAACTGCCACTACAAGTCTAATGGTTCCACAGACAACTCAGAGTTGTGTGTAGTCGTTGCAAAGTCCATGAACTTTTCGCGACAATATTTTTGTCCCAGTTTGTTTCTGCATCTTATGTGCACATCTACAGTTCTGATTCGTAGTCAGTGATTCGATGTTTTAATTCTCACTGTCTTGGGGTTCTACCTGCAAATAACATACATGTGGTGTCGCAGTAACCTTTCTGTGGTTGGCACAGTCACATGACTGACGTCACTTCACACAGAGGCGCTGCCTACAACCACGAAGCAGAGATACAGATGTGCACATAAGGCACTGAAACAAACTCGGGTAAAATTCTTTTCGCGAAATGTTCATGGCCCAAGTCATTGCTTATCACCGCACACCTTGGGAACACCTCACACTCTTTGGCGAGAATTTGTTATGACATTTCACTGAGAACTTCTTTCTTTTACGATAGACATCTTAAAGTTTATATATCAGCGGAGTTGGGTGGACTTCGCCAATACATATATAAAAAAGCTGAAATAGCTCAGTACTGTACATGCCCTTCCATCACTCAATTAACCATAGGTAAAGATGGTAACAAATCGTGGTAATATTTCTGTCAGTGTATTTTCCAAGCCAGTGTACCATCCTGTGCATTATACGAGTGGACGGTATAGGCCATTCGGAATAAAGTGAGCATTAAAAATTTAACCTTTGAAAAATATCACTAGCCGTTACTATTTACAATTAAACATTGACTATAGTTGGCAGCGAAATTACGCGATATAGTTCCGTGTATTTTCCCATTTAAATACAACAATTCAGAAACAATACCAACCATAATATACGTAACTGTATTTTTTGTAACTAATATAATTTTTTTAAACTTTATCGATTCATACTGACTGTACAATATATATCTTACATGCGCAAACATCAAGTTACTTGTCCAGAGAGGTTAGATACGTCCCGTAGTTAGCTGTTACGCGAGGAAAGATACTAATCGGCTGAAAATAGAACTTAAGCAGGGTTTTGTTGAGTGCTCACTCTATTCTGAACCCCCCCATAGTAGTGTAGCCCCGCTGTTACAGGCGAACCACAGACTTCCTGACGTAGCGCACGAGAGTTAGCATTGGTCCAGTCAAACAGGAAACTCGCCAGTAACGAAACATAAGCGTCTGAAACGATTAAAATACATCGAAGCCTAGCAAACAATCAACTTTTACCATGATTAGAGGTACGTCAATTTCGTAGATACATTCCAGGTCAAGTTGAACGCCAAAAATGTATACTTCACTGTCACGTCTGTGATTAGCTGGCAGCTGTCACGAAACGCATTTGACTACTGCAAGCCAGTAGTAAATAAGGAAATAATTCATAGAGCTATCGCGTGCTACCAGCGTGTACGGTTATAAGCCAATGAATAATTGACTCTGTCCAGTGCATGTACAGGACTGAAAAATCTAGACTACTGCCAGACGAATCCACGAAATTGACGTACCTCTAACCATGATAAATCACCGTCTCTAACCATCAAACCAAGCGAGGTGTCGCAACGGCAACAAGTTGGACTCGCATTCAAGAGGGCCCGAGTGCGATCCTCGGCTCCGACCATCCTAATTTTGGATTTTCCGTGGTTTCCTGAAATCGCTATTGGCGAATCCTGTGATGGTTCTTCAACAAAGGCCGTGGCCGACTCCTCTCCCAGCTCCTGTCATTGTACTAAGTTATGTGTCTACGTCTATAATGACCTGGCTGTCGACGAGATGTAAACTTCACTTACTTCTGACAATCGACTTCTAACCGTACAAACTGATAGCACGCGAAAACTGCACGACAATTATTTCCCTGTTTACTACTAACTTGCAGCAGAGGAAGGCGTGTCAATACAGACGTCGAACAATCACAGAAGTGAAAATTAAGTTCACATTCTAGACGTTCAATCTGACCTAGAATATAACCGCGAAATTAACGTACAGTTGTAGCTCTATCAATCGAGGAGTAATTTCTGTAACATTGATTATTCATTTGAACATCGTGGCTGGAAAGCTGAAGGGGAGATTTGAGCGGACGTGTATTGTGCGTTAGAGTCATAGAAGAGCGGAGAGCTAAAGGCGATACAGTATGCTTAAGAGTGATGGAGCGCCAAAGAAGTGAATTTTTACAATTTGTGACAAAGCTTTTTCCCCTCCCTTATTATCGAAAATCAAGGTTCGACAATCCGTAGATTACAGTTCTGTACACTTACATAGTAACAGACTTTCTTATTTTTGGAACACTGATGGCAGATAGGGAAAATGTCTCTTTTTCCTATCTGCCATCACTGCTCCAAAAATAAGACACTCTGTGACCATGTAGTAATGTAACATGTTGTACAAATGTATAATTTACGGATTGTCAAACCTTGATTTTCGATAATAAGCGAGGGGAAAGGGTTACGTCGAAAATTGTGAAAATCCACTGCTTTGGCGCGCCATCACTCTTAACACGCCTCACCTTAGCCCGTAGGCGCAATGAACTGGTGCCCAGTCTTGTCGCTGATAACTCGCCTCTATGATATATTCTGCAATAACTTTATCTTTTTATGACATAATATTTGAGTTAAAAGTAGGCCTACACTTTTAGTTATTCTAAACCAATACCATCGTAACTAACCAATTTATTTTTAGCAATTTTTGGCTTCGGCAAAATAAACTTTAAAGAATAATGTTCGGGCATGGTAAGAGTGTACGCGTGCGTAAGGTTGTTTGTATGATATTCTCAAGTTGACATATGTAACATATGTTGGATGATTTCAAATAAACTTGTGCCGGCAGAAGTTCTGCACACTGTTCGGCGGTTTGAACAGGCGGCCCCCTTAAGGACGCTTCTACCGCGAGCTTAAAATACATTGCAGCGTGTTCGCAAATACGTTTTTTATACTATTCCATGTGTGCCCATTGTGTCAATGTACAAGAAGAATACATACTTCAAACGACGACGGAAAGGTAGTTATAAAACGTCACGTCAATTGGAAAACTCATTTCGGAGGCACTCAAAATTTATGTAAACATATTTTTCAAATCGTTATATCTTAACAACTACTCACGGGATTCGTGTGAGACTACTCTATAAATATGTAATTGACGTTGCTTAGAAACTTTCCACCAATAAAAGCCGGGGTCACACTGCAAGTGTCATGTGAGTGATCTACGATTACAAATACATGCCGTTTCATTCGATTTCATTACGTCATTATGTTTATTGGTATTACGGCTTATAAGAAAGAAATAATGCCAATTTTTATTTTGAATTGCTATTATAGGGAAAACCAGCTGAGATTTTTCTTTTGTAAGAGAAAATTGAAATACTCCCTAGTATCGTCTACAAAGCTAATACTATTTCTTACAAATATAAAATTACGATTTCCCCCCAATTGAACGCTTTAATAAGATTCGTGCCGCATCTTCCCTGTTTCAGAGGCATTTATTTATCCCCTGTCTTCGTCTTGTAGCTGTGCAGTTGCCTAGACTGGTTGTTAATTGCAGGCGCAGGCCGCAGTGCGCGCCAGAGCGGGAGAAGCAGCAAGAGAACGGTACACACAGCTTCCGCGCGGAGGAATGTGTGCGTGCGTGCGCTAACGGTCCAGTGCTGTGCGTACGGTACAGCAGGGAGACGTGGCGAGGTATCTCTCCTAGCACCCATGTCTAGCCCCGGGCTCTGCCAGCGGTCCCAAGTCACGTGGAAGAAAAATATAGCACGTGTTGCACGGGATATTTTCTTAGAACCGCCGCATTCCGGTACTCACAGACTTCACCGGTCAGTGTTTTCAGTAACGTCAGTAATGGTTACTGAGAATTGTTCACTGCAGATTCCTCGTGCGAGGCTACACCACTACTGACTTCATTGGAGCTCGGGCGGAGGTGTACTGTCAGTGTAAACAGACATAGGCGCGAGATTCAAAATATCTGTCCTCTACAAACTTTTACGAACATTTAAATCATCATGATGAAACACAAGCATATATTTACTATACATAAAAATATTTCTTGAGAATTTTTTTTTTCAAAGTAGCTGTTGAATACAAAAAAAAATATTAACATTATTTGATAATTTTTCCAAACTCATATTACATGATAATGTTGTTAAATTAAATTTAATTTTATAAAAAAGTTGCTTCAAATAGCTTAAGAAACTGCGTAAGGTAGTTACATTGGTATACATGCACGAGTTTTTTTTGTATATACATTTTCATAGTTGTCAATTGTTCTGAAACTCTCACATCACTGGTAATGACAAAACAAGTACTAGTATGGTTCCGTTACTATAGATGAATACTGAGATAATAGCACTGAAAAAGTGCTCACCTGCAGTAACGGAATGCGGCGACCAATTACTGAGAGACCGGAATGATTCGCGTGCATTTGAATCGGATATTTGAGAAACCTCACATGTCCACATTGATCCAAAATTGACTTTTGTACATGCATCGTTTATTCGCCGTCAGTTACAGCGAATACACATAACAACCCTGTGTCCGCGCTTCTTCGAATGTAATCATACAGCCGTGACGAACGAGCGGTCAGACGTATCGCCTCTCACCATGGCGATCGGGGCTCGATCCCCGGCGGAGCCAGTCCTCGAACTTTCACACGAGGGAATCGTGCCGGACGATGTCGCTGGTCCGCGAGTTTCTTCGGTGGTCTCCCTTTTCCCCAGCCTATCTCATTCTGGTGCCACTCCATTGCAGGGCCATTTTTATGTCATCCTCCAGGGCAAGCAGATGCCTATGGGCAGTCACAAAATCTACACTTCGTGGTGTAATATCCCGGCTGTCAGGTACCCTTCTCAAACAACCTATAAGTAGGGCCCGGTAGTTTTCGCGAAAAAATGTTTGCCCCACTTTGTTTCAGTGTCTTACGTATAGGCTACACCTGCAGCTCAAATTCATTGGTATTGGCAGAGTGTTTTTGTGCAGAGTCATTATTCATTTGACTGTGCCATTCAGTACATGGATAACTGTGACCCAACACGTCTGTGATTTGCGGGTTTAACCTCCACACGCTGGATGTTACGGCATCCAATCACTGACCACAAAGCAGAGATGCAGGTGCGCACGTAAGGCACTGAAACAAAGTGCTGCAAAAATCTTTTCGCGAAAACTACCGGGCCCTACCAATAAGTCGCTCAGATGACTCCTTTGACGCGTGTAAACTTTACTCTGGTCCTGTTTACACACCTGAAGCAGAACGTATTTTCTACACACCCTACCTTCGGGACGTTTTACAACCGGCTGATATCAATTAAGCAGAATCTCAGAAAACGTTCCAAAATTTTTTACTTTTCACAAATTATTACACGACATGTATGCCGCTGGTCGGCGGGTTTTCTCGAGGATCCCCCGTTTTCCCCGCCCATACATTCCGGCGCTGCTTCATACTCACATCATGTCATCCCTCACCAGCGCTAAAGACCTCGATGTTAAGCGCTTGCTGAACAATAAAAAAAAACTATAATATTTCGCTGATACTGGCATAAATAAAATTTTTTTATCTGAAAATAATTTATCCTTAACAGTGAAATAAGGAAATGAAAATAACTTTTTACACCCAGAAAGGCCAATAAATCCGAAATGTCTTCCGAGATGTTTGCAGTAGTTTAGAATTTCTCAGTTTACACTCCAAAACACTTTCTTGGCTTCAACACTAATTTTGTTCCCGCAATAAGAAAGATACAAAAATTTTTTTACCGTTAAAATGAACATAGTAAAGTTATTATGATTTCTTCAAGACGTGCTTTATATTAAAATAACATTACATTTTCTGTAATGACAATATATTTAACTGTCCACAAAGAAAACTTTTAAAGGGGGAAAAAGTGGTAACTAACTTTTAAAGATGTTCTTTGCTTTAAAGAAAGAATACTTGAAAGAAATTTAAACAGTCCCAGATAAATATTTTCAATTGTTGTATGTAAATAGATATTATTGTGTATATAATATATTTCCAAAGGGCTACACAAGTATAAAAAGCAGTTGATTCACCGGAATGTTTGGACTCAACGATAATATGGGATTTAATCAACTAGCCTTTAATTGACACATAATTTTTTCGTCTTCGCTGTTGCAACAGAAGGGATTATTGGAATAAACAGTACTAATTGTTCACTTTTAAGCAGATACTGGTTTAATTAGCTTTTTTAATGCCTTATGTACACATGTGCAGCTGTGTTTCGTGGTTATTGGCAATGTGTAGATTGTAATTATGCGGCGACGTCGCGCATTTGACTGTACGAATTAAAACAAGACTACTGTGACGTCATAAGTCTGCGTTTTTTTTTTTAAGTAGAAGCTTAAAACGCTGAGGGTTAAAAATATGCAGTCACTGGCAATGAAGAAGAGCTGCAGCACTGAAACAAGCCGCTGCGAAAGAATTTTCGTGAAAAATTTCCTGTCTATAAGGATAGTATATTATGTGGTTAAGTTATTTGTTTCTATATTAACTAAAACAATTTCAACTCGTATGTTGTTTAGTTTAGCGTATAAAAATTTAGTCGAACTTGTACTACATATTTGTTTTACTATCTGCAAACCTGTAAACGGTGCCCTGCAGCAAAACAATTTTTTCAGTTTGAATGGCTGACTAGCACATGTACCGGATGCAATAAATTACTATCATTGCGCAGCTCTTTCGAACTTGAATAAACATGGGAATGAAAACTTGGTCAATCGCGGCGCAAACATATAATTTATGGTTTAAGCTGTACACTTTCTGAATAATGGTACTTTTATTTTGAAAGCAGTGTCAGCATAGTTAAATTTAAAGTAATTTTTAATTCACATCTCCATGTTATGTATGAGAAATTATATTGTACTTGAAACCCTTTAAATGAAATTGATGTATACAGAAGGTTTCAACCATTCATGGACAAACTTCACCGGCGTATTTCTTACGAAAAAAAAAAAAAAAACAACTTACCAACCACCACGGCCGTAGAAGAACAGGTCTGGACACTCGCCTAGAAACTTGACCCCCTTGTTGTTTGGCTGCAGTTCACCAAGTTACCGAGAATACTGTGTTTTATTGGCGCTTCAGTTAGGGCAGTCGGACTGAAACTCCGCCCACTTCCTTTCCACTACAATAAACAATTTATTAAAACGTATTTTTTTACCAATTTATGAAATACTTCCTTCGCTCACAAATTTAAGAAAAGGCTCCAGCAATCTTTATTTACTTTATAAATTTAACAATGAAAAAAAGTGGGCGGAGTTTGAGTTCGACCGCCCTAACTGAAGCGCCAATAAAACACAATATTCTCGGTAACTTGACGAACTACAGCCAAACAACAAGGGGATCAAGTAAAATACACTGGTAGATAGGCGAGTGTCCAGACCTGTACTTCTACGACCGTGCCAACCACAAAAAGATTCCGGAGATTTTTTCACTTTTGGAAAAAGGCAAGTATAAATGGTTCAAATTATGCATGCAATAAGTAACCGAAAACAAATTCGTATTTTCGAGGGTATATCAAGTTTACCATAACCTTAGGCCTAAATAAAATAAGTATATATAGTGATTTCAGCCAAATTACAGGGTTTGTTAAGATGATTCTATTTTGCATAGCAAAGTTCACGTATTTACAACTGAACTTTACAACAGAGAACCAAAATTTTTTATTTTTGTAGATGGTTCCGTCTTGTGTAACTTGGCCCAAATTAACCGTAAATAGGATAATATCAAAGTGAGACACTTCTACAGGCTGCGTGATGTTAGGCACCAACTAAAAATTTATCCGAGGTAAAATAGGTGTTGCAAGTGCAATTTTGGGATAATATAACGCATTTTTAGCTGTAAAAGGTTAAAATCAACTAGCAAGGTAAAATTCTCGAACTATCGTTGCCTAGCCACAACCGTTACCATGGAATAAATCCTAAAACTACACAACTACGAAATATCTTGCTTGCTGTCAGTTGCTTTGCCACCTGTATCACTAAATTAATTAAGCTACACTGAACCAATCTGCCGACGCCATTTTCGGACTATAATTGTCCATAGTGTCTTCTTTGTTAAAAAAATATCGTACAGCAGTGTGTTCCTTACAATTTTACAGAATACCACAGTACTCACGTCGTTGGTTGCAGGCATATGCAGTCTAAGACGCACATGTTGCCCAGAAATCTGATTATCGCGAAAACATCTTTTCTCCGGCGTACTTCAATGCCTTACGAGGACATCAGCAGCTCTGTTTCGTGGATATTGGTAGCACGTCCATGTGATCTGATTTATCTCATTTGACTGAGCCAATAACAATCAGGTTACTGTACACCGTACTTATGTGATTTGACGGCAGAATCAGTGGACGCTGAGACGATGAAGCCAGAGTGCAGATGTTTACGCATAGCTTTGAAACACGCTGGTGTAAAACTCTTTTATTGAATATATGGTGCCCTATTGATACGATTTAAGAATAGTAGTTTGTGGTTCATACATTTCAGCTGGCAAAAATTAAATTTAAAAAAATCAATATACCGCACTGGGAGGTAAGCTATCAGAGCCCGCTTTCATCGTGCGTGTAATTTAACATCCGCTCAGACTAGTAGCATACATTCGGTGCCCTTGCAGTGTAAGTACGGTACATGTAATAAATTATTAAAAATTATTAATATATGATTTTCACATTTTACGTATGGTTAAATTATGCAAGTTTTTTTATTTAAAAATTTTTGTGGAATCATCATTGCAGTTCCAAAAAGACAAGCGTACCTTAATACACCCATGAAACATTTTATGTGGTTGTAACTCCAAAAATATAGTACACATTATTTTTATACTATAAAATGTGGTAATCGTGGCGTTGCAGTAACGTCTTTCGAAATGCATAACTGTCTAACTATACATGGTGTACCCATTGCAATCTTGGGGATTTTATTCTAATATAGCCAGTACATAAGAAGTTACAGGAAAATCGGCATTGATCTTGTGGCAGTACTTCAGGGCCATTCTGATATTTGATGGTTTCACAAAGTGGTCTTTCTCTTTAGACCTATACTGTAAATCTACTCAGATATATCTACATATTCTCTCATTGAAGATAGGCTGTTCTTGCTTTTGGACATTTTTTTTATAATATTACATAGTTGGATGTTGCAATGAGGCATGGTAATGTGTAAATGTTTGTTATGATCAAAGACAGGGTTCGGCCTTCCGATGACCTTCTCCCCTCCACTTTTTAAGATTATAAATTATTAGCATAGATGATGGTTTATCGCGGGAAAACTTGACTGTTTGCTGGGTTCCAACGAGCGTTCAGCTTACCAGAAGATTATTGGCTTTTGCTTGTACTTGGAGCTGTTACCCTATTTGACTGAGCCAATAAGAATCCCGCTATTGTATCATTTTATGCCTGCTTTTGGTCTGCAAACACTACGTTGTGGCAGACTTACATCTGCCAATCATATGTGTTGCAATTAACTGCGTTTTCAAGGTATGTTAGCACAAATCGTTTTCGCGATATACAATCACCTCTAATTATGATACATGGAATATTACACTATATCTCAAGAGAACTTTCTTTTTTCCCTTTCCTCAAGCAAAATTGGGCCCCTACACATGATTTTCCGGAATAAAGCCTAGCGAATACTGAGATATAGCTCTAATATAGGCCAATTTATATCTACTTCAGCTACAAATTGGTCTCTTATGACTTCGCTGATAACGATAAATTAATCCCTACTTACGTCTTGTATTAAGAACATAAAACAAAGTTACCTAATTTTGTTTCGGTAAGGTATTACAATTCTTTACTCCCATTACTCAGAAAAGTTTTTGCGTCTCCTCTCTCTTCCCCCAAAATTAAGCAGTAGCAATAATACCTTCACCACTTGTCACGTGAATAACAAATCTCTGCCAGAAGGCACAGAAAAATATATTTAAAATGTTGAACGAGCAGTGCAGACCATTTACATTACATGTTCTCCATATATTTCACAGGCAACGAGTGGCTCACTATTCTCTACTACATCTGACTCCTCACGGGAATACATGGCAGTAGCCTACAGTGTTTAAATAACGTGCTTCGTGATAATACCCATGTGTCCCGGACTTAAAAGTAGCAGGGTTCGCTTGCTACCAGCTTCTGATCCGGCCGTAACCACAAACTAAACAGTAATACAGACGCTAAATGACGTGGCAGCTCGTTTGATTATCGCAAGCTTCGCCGCTTATTGGCTGCCTGAGACTGTTGGTGCCAGCTCTGTGTCTGTTTGGCTCCTGCATGTTACGGCAGCTTCCCTATTTGGCCTGTCTGTCGGTATCAGAGCAGCTGCCTCACCCTGATTTGGCAGTAGGGGTTTCCGCCATGTTGCTGGCCAGGGAAGCCATTTTGCTGGTGTGTTCGTGACTGAGTCCGCTGGCCAACCAGCTATTTCACTTCTGTATTTCTAAATATTCTGTGCCGTAACCAATACGGAAACAGTTGAATGTCTCTGCAGCTGTTCTTCCTGGTCAGTGATTGGATATTTTAAACTCTTACGCGTCTTAAAGTTCTACCCGCAAATCACAGACGTATGGTGTCACTGTAACGTTATTCTGATTGGCACAATATAAGAATAAAGGCACTCTGCCAATAACCATAAAGCAGAGCTGCATATGTTCACGTAAGGCATTGGAATTAGACTGTGCAAAAACTTTCCGCAAAAATTATTGGTCCCCCTCACTTTCAAAGCGGAATTTAGCTTTAACTATGTAAGCAGTGGAGTTCAAACTATTTACGGAAACCCCGAAATTAATAGATTGGACTATCAGGGTCCAGTCATCCTCTCGTATTTTTTCCTAAGATGAAGACCGATTACATATTACTATCTGCTATTTACACCGACGCAGTGCAGCTTACGTGGAAAGCAAGTAAAACGGGTCTTCGCTTGCACGTCTAGTTAAAGTTGGAACTGAATACACCCCCATGTTTTTTAGTTGCACATTCGCAAATGATCTTGTGCCGAAGTATTTGTTAGGTGCATATCTACAGTCATTTTGACCAACCACGCATATGCGTATTTAATTATACCGCAGCGCAACCAGACGCAAGGCAGGTGCAAATTTGGAGTTGTGCTCATGAATAGCGAGAGGGATTTCGACCACAACTACTCAGAGTCCGATCCGCGATCGATTCAGCATGAATTTGGTGCTTTCCCCGGAATACCTACGGAATAATATGAATATAAGTTTTCACTGGAGCAGGTGTTAGTCCATCCACAGCTCCAGAGCTTCTTCACCAAACTAATAGTGCTCGAGATCCACATCACAGGCCACCGGGTGAGCCCCAGTTGGAAACTGCAATATGTTCGTAGGCTGCATAGTATGATGGAGCAACTTAAACAATTCCTGGAAGCTAGACAAGAACCTCACCGTGGTTCATCACTAATGCTTCAAGGAGGCCTCTACTTTCTAGATCTTTGTCCTCACTCCATTACTCACTTCGCTCCATGTTTTATTTCCAACTTTGACTCATTAGTAGGTGGAGACGGACTTGAGGTTACATATTCGGATCACCTTTTCATTGAAGAAGCGTGACATTAGCTGGGGTAGCGGCCCGTAAGGATGGAAACACGTGGCTATGGCAGGCCCATACCACAGTCCACAACCACCGGGATATGCAACATGAAGGCGAAGTTAGCGATTACCCGGTGACCAGTTCGCTTTCCTCGACTACCAGGATGCTTCCAAAATAAATACTATCCTTTGTGATTCTTGCGTCGTCACGCTTAAGTTTTGCGAGTAGGATATTTAATATTGACATTGTATTTAATTTTGAAGTAAGGTTGAGATTGGTGAAGTGTTGCAAAACAAGTGTTTGGTGGTCGGCGGATCTGATCTGAAGAACTATTTTCCTCGGCAGAGGGGTTGGCCATGTGTAGAGTGTGGTGTGGGTGCAGGGACAGTCGAGGCCCATCCCGGGGAAGTGACTCTGGCGTGTTTAAGAGGGCCGTCGTGCCAACGACGACGTGTGCTCCCTCCTTCCCCTCCAATTCCCACGGCGTATTAAGCGTCTTACAGTTGCACTGCATGAAAATATGGCAGAAACGGAGCGCGTCCACATACTATCACCCACTTTTAAGCTGAAATACCTACCGAGACCGTTTACGTAACAGACAGAGTCACAAACACCTTCACGTGGGTTTGAAAACCATACAGTCGAAATGTATATGCATGTCTGCAATCTCTAATTTCCGCATTACACCCTTGGTCAAGACAGTCGCGATTTCGCGACGAATGGCAGCCTTTAAGTCATCCACTGTTAGTGGCTTACGTTGGTAGACTTGCGTCTTGGGGTATCCACAAATAAATAAGTTACAGGGTGAACAATAGAGGAAAGGGGCTAGTCACAGACTGTCACCATGTAAAGTAATCAGACGTCTTGGGATCATAACGTATAGTATCCAGGGCCCGGTAGTTTTCGCGAAAAGACTTTTGCCTCACTTTGCTTCAGTGCCTTACGTGCGCACCTGCATCTCTGCTTTGTGGTCAGTGATTGGATGCTTTAACATACAACGCAAATTACAAACGTGTTGTGTCACAGTTATCCATGTACTGGTTGGCTCAGTCAAATGAATAATAACTCTGCAGAAAAACACTCTGCCAATAATCATGAAGTTAAGCTGCAGGTATGTACGTAAGACACTGAAACAAAGTGGAGCAAAAATCTTTTCGCGAAAACTACCGGGCCCTACATATATCTTAGGAAGTTATATAAATACTCTCTATGTGTGCAGTGATACCAACCTGTTGGGACCACACAACGGAATGTCCTATGTTGTCGCTAAGTTTGGGCTGTGGAGAGGTTTATGTGTAGTAATTAGTCAATAATGATCGTTAAAATTGTGACATGACTATATGGATAGCTTCTAACTTTACTTTGTTAATTGAGTCACAACCGTCCGAGGTATTTCCACTACTTTCAGGATTTCCAACCTTCTTTTGTTCACAGCTTGGCTGCGGGCGTATGCAGAAATACTTCAGCTTTCGTGGCAATAGGAGGGAGGTTCTTCCCCTCTCCCCTATTCTACAGAGGTCAGCGTCTAGCCAGCGACGCCTACTCCACGCCCAGCCACGCAGTTGGTGGGAAGACACCGTCGTCTTGAGACCATTGTGCTGGCTGTAGTGGCAGCCCTGACCTACTGCCGCGAGCAGGGCTGTCAACCTCCCGCGACCAGCAGGATAGCCTCCGCCCCGCATGCCGACTCTTTCCAAGTTGCGCCACCCTGCATTTCCAAACACACCTCCGCTCACGTGAAGCTCTTGCATCTGGCCAAGGGCAGTCGCTGGTCGCTTAGCTGTCACGCTAGTCTGCAAGGCCTTTTACATTCTCTTATTTTGACTCTTTCGTCATCGAAGATTTTTAGGGGCAGAGGCTAGGACGGTTGCCTTCCACCAACGTGATCCAGGGTTACATTCCAAACGTGATCGATTTGGGTTTGCGCATGCGATAGTCGTGCTGGACGCTGCCGTTGGTCGATAGGTTTTCTCGGGAATCTCTCATTTTCCCAGCTCATTCATTCTGGCGCAGTTCTACTAACATCGTATCACTCCTCACCAGTGCTGTAAACCTCGCTATTAGGGACTGACAAAATAAAATTTCTCTTACGCAAATATTTTTTAAATGCAACTTGATAATAAGGTAAGTGAGCATCATATATCGCCAACAGCCATGTCATTTGTTGCGGTTTTACAAAACTTGATGCAAAGACAGGGACTGAGAAAGGAAGCGGCCGTGGCATTTAACAACCCCAGGATTTTCGATAAACAATGGAAAACCGAAATAAGGATTACTGGAGCCGGGGAAAGGACACATGTCCTCCCGAATGCTATTCTAGCATGTTGCTGTTACGACGCCATTTTCGGTATCTAAATGTAGTAAAACAGTCAAAATATTATATGGTAAATTTTATTTAAAAAAAAAGTAGGTTGAAACCAAACATCGTAGGATGTACTGAAATTCCGTCCAGGTCATCTGTAAATTTCCCGGAGAGATTAAATGTACTTATTTCACAGTCTTGGTATTGAGATCTTGAAGGCCTCGAACTTATGTTACGTAATCTGCTGTCTACCTGGGAGCTCTGGTGTTAACAATGATAGGGTTCAAGTCTTAAATAACACTGGGTGTGACTCATTTTCCTTTCCAGATCTCTGTGGGACGAAAACCATGTCTGCATTGAGATGAAAAATATTTTTTTTATAATAGTAATATTTATTTTTTCAAACATTTACGGCTACTGAACAAACAGCGTAAAAGATTTATGTAGCAAAGTGAGCTGTGAACTTGCTTTACATAATCTCATAGATAGTAGCTTAGTATAATTTAGACATTGAGGTCGGGAAGTGCGAGTATGTGAGAGTGAGAGATTTTGGTCAGCGCTCAACATAGAGGTCTTTAGTGCTGGTGAGGGATTACATAAGGTGGGAATGGAGTAGCGCTGGAATGAAGGAGCAGTAATAACAGAAGATTCCTGAAAAAACCCACCGACCAGCGGCCTCTTCCGCACGATTCTCCCACGCGAAAATACGGGGACCGACTTCGTCGGGAATCGAACCCGGATCGCTTTGGTGGGAGTCGAATGGTCTGACCATTCGGCCACCGTGGCCCCCATCTGGAAGTGCCTTTTACTGACTATGTATTATGTTTTGAGTAGGCGACATATTTTGAAATTAGTAGAACAGACAAATCGGCGTTTTAAGAATTCTTTACGTTTAAAAAAATGGGTGAATGTGTCCTGTACGTGGCATTTTTATACGGTCGCGTCTTTAAAAAATCCTGCGAAGTAGGCCTACTCGTCTTGGCTTTTGTGTTTCAGACGCGTAAAAGTCGAAGGTGGTACCAAAGTTTCGGCATACGGAGCAGTTGTAGATTCAGGACAGCAGAAGCCAATAATACCTCATAAAGATGGAAGCTGTAATGCATGCCGAAACGTCGGAATCACCTTCAATCTCTACGCGGCTGACACCCAAAAGCCTAGATGAGTCAGACAATGGTCGCGAAATCTGGGAAATATGTATATTAATCATGAAAAGTAATCTACACGTGGGAAGGTGGGTTGACACAAGAGAAAGAAAGCTAAGTTAAGCAAAGTAGCACAACTTTTGCTCCGCGCACTAGTAGGTTCTATCTCTAGTACAGTAAGATAATATCTGAATTAAGAATGCGTGATACTAAGTTAAAGGCTTTAGTTAAAGTATGATTTTTTTTTCGCAGTTGATATGCAACAATAAAAAAAACAGTCCTATGGCACAGTTACTACCAACATTATGAGCAAAGATTTTGCCGAGTGATATATAATCGAACAGTTTATAATGCCTAATTTTCGTCTATCAGCTTCCGACGCAAGCGATCGCCCCAAAGGAATGCATCGCTCTGGGTCGATGAAAGTTCATGCCAGAAACAGTTCTTAGTTTTACAATATTGA
This sequence comes from Medauroidea extradentata, assembly GCA_003012365.1. Classification (NCBI taxonomy): domain Eukaryota; kingdom Metazoa; phylum Arthropoda; class Insecta; order Phasmatodea; family Phasmatidae; genus Medauroidea; species Medauroidea extradentata. The sequence goes on along the minus strand of PNEQ01066490.1, from coordinate 37,394 downwards.
CTTCCGAAAACCTGAAATTTACAATAATTTACGCCTCACGTCCTTGTCATACCCGAAAAACCTTTATTATAAAACAATATCTTATGTTTAACGGATTCGAGTCATTTTTTCTGCCAAGATTTTTTTCTCTAACCGTCTGTTCAAGTTGAGCAAAAGGTTCGGCCCATTAATTTCAATTCTTCGTGCGCATTAGACTACCGGCCACTACGAGGCAGGTGCTGGAGAGGTTTTACGACTGTAGCGAACATTTAACTGCCGGGTCGTGTAAGACCTTTGTGTTCCACGCGGGTCGTTCCCTGCCATTGGCGAGCCCCTTTTAATGTCTCTACCATCGCCGGCCATCTGGTTTACTCGACAGTTGACCGCCTATATTGCCCGCCCATTACGTCCGCTGTGCTCGTAACTGGCTGCCACACAAGTTGCACGTTGCCCCCCCCCCCTTTCCAACCTTAACTCTATCTTCAGAAGTCTCCGTGAATATTATGTGTTTGAATTTGTAAGACATAAAGTCAAAGGAGCTCTATGGGTAGGGACTGGAAAATTTCGCGTTCATTGACCTGTAGGCAAGAATACAATTTACTATGCATACTCGTTCACTGCTTGCTGTTAAGCTGAGTAGCAGCTAGTGGAAAAATATTCGGGGATTGATAAAACAATAGATTCTAGCCAGCAGGCAATTGAATTCGCGAAATTTTCCAGTCCATATCTATGGGTCGAGATTATGGTAAATCGCGAAACATGTACGATTTGGTGATGAGCATCTGACACAACTTAGCTCTCTGCAAACCAATAACAGGCATCAAATATTACAATAGAGGAATTCTTTTCGGCTCAAAAAGGGTCGCGGTGGCCGAGTGGTCAGATCACTCGCCTGTCACCAAGGCGATCCGGGTTCGATTACCGGTAGAAGTCCGGTCTCCGGATTTTAGCGTGTGGGAATCGTGCCGGACGATGCCGTTGGTCGGCGGGTTTTCTCGGGGACCTCCCGTTCCCCCGTCCCTTCATTCCGGCGCTGCCCCATACCTCATGTCACCCCTCACCGGCGCTTAAGACCTTGATGTTGAGCGCTGACCAAAATCTCTCACTCTCAATCAAATATTGTTTTGTATTTTGAATGTATCATTTAGTCCAACCCTGGTTTTCCTCATTGTGATTTTCAAGTACGGCAGATTTTTTCCACAGAAACAGCAGTTTGTAAAAGCGACCTAATTAATGCAGGGTTTAAAATGCCGCGACAGTCCGACAGCGAATCCCTGACACCGACAGACGTATTGGTATTTCAACAACCAATCAGGTTGAGACGACGTCTCTTTTGATCGATTGTTAAGAAATTTTCGTCGGTGTTAGAGATTTCTTGTTAGACTTTCGTAGCACTGTAAACTTACTATGAATATCAAGTTTCTAACAAGCGTACATATTTCTTTATAAATTTATAGCGACAAGCGTGTGTTATTTACGTAGAAATACAAATACGTTAAGTAGTTTCGTAAAAAATTCATTATCTCAACTGACTGCAAGCATTTCAAGCGCAGGTAGAGAGTTCCCTTAAGCTTGGCTGTGTGCGTCAGGCATGAGTTATCGCAGGGCTCCTATTTATACCATAACGCTGCCCACGGATGTCGTCTACGTTGCGTAGCAATGCTGCTGGGGTTCTTAAACGTTGGCGTCTGTGGACTCTTTCGACGCGCACACAATGGAACCGAGATGACAGAAGGAATTTCATGCACAAGAAAATTTTCAGTTAAAATAAAATAGCAACTCATTTCAGAGCAGAAACACACGAGTAGGGAACAAAGGTATATTTATATCACTTTATTTTACGGCATTCTGAAAAGATTTTAGTATTACATAAAATGTTATGTCATGTTAGCTTCTGTTCAGTAATCATTATGCATTAAAGTCAAAGTAAGTAAGTTTGGTTGGATGGATATTGCAGTTATGTTTGTGTGTATTATTTGGCCTGAAATTCAGAAAACCACAAGTTTATTATTTTCTTAACATACATCATTGCAAGCGAATGTTGTCGAGTTGCAGAAAATCTCACAATTAACTAAAAGCAAATAATAAAATCAGTAATAGTTTATACGAACAAATATACATATACATATATATATATATATATATGTGTGTGTGTGTGTGTGTGTGTGTGTTTCATTTCGAGTTTCCTGCGAATCAGCAACATTCGCTCACAATATCACGGGCCGTATATCCAGAATTGGTTCAGTTCACAATTAACCGCAATATAAAACAATCGTAAAAGGTCACAATATGTTATAATTTCTACTATCCGACGAACATCCAATCGTATTTCACACACAATACCGACAGTTGGGAAGTATCTGACATGTGGAAAAATTCTTCCTCTTGACCAGCAGAAACGATTTCTAAGGTAATGGATACCATCTTTTGACAAATTTATGCATATTACATACGTACGTTTTGCTGCAGTTAATTTTTATGTTTCAAGTTTCCTAATTTTAACTTGGCCTGCCTATTTGTTTATTTAGTTGTTCCCTGGCGCATTTACGTGTCAATAATAATTTATGTAAATATTTTTATTTAAATTCATTTTCTTTTTAAGGGATAGTTTTATGTGTCCGGGTTATTTCAAATGTTAATTTAATTATTAGTTGTACCTTTATAAATTTTAATGCTTTTGCAGTTATCGCAAATATCAAATTATACTTAATAATATTAGTTTTAATGTAATTTAGAAAGGCTGAAGAATTTGCTATTATATAAGACCTGCTAATATTTTAATGTGCAATATTATTAATATCAATTCACTTACTTTGATTATACATTTTTACAACTTAAATATAAATAAACAGTACTAAATGAATACATTTTATGGTTATTGCAATATTCACAGTATAAAATATAAATCTTATGTAACTTGTACGTTCATTTTATATGAAGATGTAATATTTGTTGTTAAAACAACACGTGCTGAACACTTGGTTGCAAGGAACGACTATATTGAATTACAGACACTACGCGCATGTTTACAACATAAGATCCAGGTTACCGTACCATTGCTGGACCATCTAAGTCGACTGAATGAATTTAAAAAAATGCCAACAAAATTAGCAGCAAAAGAAAATAATATATATATGGGTTTATGTATATATATATATATTTATATATATTTATATGTACATACATATAAACATATATATACATATTTTATATATATATATATATATACACTCATATATGCAAACTAAAAGTAAAATACGAAATCCACATTAAATATTTTTCTATTCTATGTCTACGAAATTCGGAAAAGAACTCATATATTTTAACTAACTAGACAGATATTCATCAAATGTAACCAAGAACCATCTCGATCAAACAAGCTTTCACTTAAAAATACAAGAAATAGTATTGAAATTGGTCCATCCATTTGGAAGCTACATTTTCACAGACGTATATAGCCATCGTACTTATATCACCCCTCCTTTTAGTCGGGTGTTAAAACAACTGGTTTCTAAACAAAATTTAAATTATTTTATACATCTTCACATAGCGGGTACAGTAAACTCTAGTTCATTGTCTTGTAAGGAGAAACATTGGGGAGTTACCATGCTGGAACGCCCGATAACCTCAAAACCTCTTCGTGCAGAGGGGTGCTATAATATACTTAATTGCTTATGAAAACACGGGTGTCAGAGGAAAATACAAGATTCCTGCAGTTTCTCGGAGAACTGGGACCACAATGTTCGCACGGCCGTGGAAAGAAGCGTTACTAGGGCAAGAAACGTGTTACCGGGAAGTGAGGTGCGACAAGCTGCGAGCCGCCTTTGACCGGGTCACCCCATCTCAGCTTATTCGACACCCTCAGGCGTTATCCGTGCAGCTGAGGCGGTGGTTTGAGTGCTCAGGAAGCTTTGCTGTAGCCAGAGCGAGTTGCATACTTGCAAAGTACATGCGATGGATAGAGGTACGTAAATTTCGCAGATACATTCCAGGTCAGGTTGAACGTCAATTATGTATACTTCATTGTCATGCCTGTGACTTGCTGGCGGCTGTTACGAAACGCGTTTGACTACTACAAGCCAGTAGTAAATAAGGAAATAATGCGAAGTGCTGTTGCTTGCTACCTGCTTCTACGGTTATAAGCCAATACATAATCGATTGTGGCCAGTGGGTGTATAGGACTGACAAGTCTAGGCTGCTGCCAGATGAATCCGCGTAATTTACGTACCTCTAGTGATGTACTAAGTCAGCCGGACTTCACACTTAATATCTCTGATGATTAGCTTTGGCATTACAAAGTATACATACTTTCTCAAAAAGGACTGGGGCCGAGGTGGTCAAATTTTTCGCCTCCCACCAAGTCCCGGTTCGATTCCAGGCGGGGTCGGTCCCTAGATTTTCGCATGTGGTAATCGTGTCGGATGATGCCGTTGGTCGGCGGGTTTTCTCAGTGATCTCCCGTTTTCTCGACTCCTTCATTCCGGTGTTGCTCCATACTCACCTAACGTCACCCTTCACCAGCACTTAAGACCTATATGTTAAGCGCTGACCAAAATCTCTCAATCTCTCAAATAGTACTACGAATACACTCATTGACACAAAAAATTTCGCACCCAAAAATTTGATACAAAATATAACGTTCTCGTATGCAATAGGTAAAACGATAAATATGGCACGCTACTACATCAAACTATACGGCCCGAAAGTATATTTTTATGCGGTATTATAATTGTGTAAAAACGTTTTGCTTTTCGGTCCGGCATGGTGTCACTGAGACTTCAAATTAATCTACGTACGTCTAATATTGGCACTGAAGGTAGAAATATAAACAACTGCCTATGAAGCACTGCGCTTGACTGTGTAATACTCAGAGCTCCTTATAAACTGTTACCGAAACTACAAAAACTGTTGGAAAGTTAAAATTTAAATTGTATTTTAAAGATAGGTATGTATAATTTGTAACACTGCAAAATTATTTGGTTTAAATGTGTTTCAAATAAACTAATTTGGTGTACATTTTTTCCTATTAAAATGCGTATTTCAGCTAGGGTGTGACTCTGTAGTATACTGCACAGTGATAACAACTGAAGCAATGAAGTTACGTCGTCGTTTTATAAAGAACTGATCACGTGGTTATGATTTACGCAAAACATTCTAGCTTTTAAAGCACTTGTTTTGGTAGACTATCAAATTGGTTAGTTAACCCTCCATCCGCGTAAAAGCGGCCCATATCCATGACTTCATGTACGTCACAACCTGTCTTCACCTGTGAACTTGTATTGTAAGCTTAATGTAAAGTGTGTACTTTCTAAAACCCTACCAATAATTTTATTCAGATATCACCATGTATTTGCCACATTCCAATATAAATATTGTCACTTGACTTTAAAAACACACCATACTTTACATTACCAAGTTACTTCCTAATTATATTTGTGGTTAAAGTGAACTTGTAAAGTGCTCAGTTAAACGTGAATGGCCTATAACACCATGCGGTTAGGGCAAATGTGTTTACCCTTGCTGCCGGACTGTAATGGATAAAGCATAGAAAGGACAGTGTGTGGCCTCGACGTAGGTAGTGTGTTATGCTAACAGGACGGGCGGCGCAATGTGTTGGCAGACCTTGGCAGTTGACAAACACTTATGGCAGCGCGTGCCAGTTACGTCTGCGCAGCGAGTGTGCACTTCCACTTGAAGTCTCGTCGGTAGCCTAGATCGCTCGAGAGTGGCAGGTGGCGGCTACACAGTTACCACATCATCGATGAAATGCATGGGCCCTTGGGCAATTTAAATTATAGTTTCCCCCATTTACTAAAATAAAACCACGTGCCAGTAATGTTAGTGTTATTGAAGCACTAACAGAAATTGTCTTGCCTTCTGTGAATTTTGGGGTCGCGGATAACGCAGTGGCGAGAGCATTCGCTTCCCACCAAAGGGATACGGGTTCAATTCCCGGCGGGGTCGGTATCAGAATTTTCGGATGTGGGAATAGTGAGGGACGATTCCTTTGGTCGGCGGGTTTTCTCGGGAATGTTCTCTTTCCCCCGTCCCTTCATTCCGACGCTGCTCCATGCTCACATCTTGTCACTCTTACCAACCCTAGAGACCTAGATGTTACGTGCTGACCAAACTTCTTCACTTCTTCACTCTGTCAGTGTAATTTCCTCGAATTAGATTAAAAAAAAAAAACAATGAACTCATAAATAACTCCTTAACAAAACGAAATTAAATAAGATATAGTCACCGCTGGAAGTCCCTTAAGACTATACAGTTCAGCAATACACGCGAATATCGTATAGCATGGGCTGTGTCAACGGGCCTTGGGTGGAGGCTACCTCCTGTAGGCATACTATTGGTGTGACGTCACGAGCGGTGGCAGATGGAGAAGTATATTTTACAAATACATGAACTACTTGTAACCACAATCCTCTCATAAGACTCTGATTTTGTAGATGGTACAATTCAAGTTACCGAAAATAATACAATGTTTAATAACGCGACTACCACTATAAAATTATGTACTTAAGGCGGCCGCCTACCCCACGCTGAAAATGTGTTGCAGTGTGTTCGTAAACAGGTTTTTTTCTATTAAAATATTCCACGTGTGTCCATTGTTTCAACGTACGAACAGAAAACATACTTCAGACAAGGTCGGAACCTCATTGTTGAGACACCACGCTCATTACAAACACTGTTTCTAAGCCCTCCAACATGGCTAAAAACGGCCTTCCCAGACTTCCGTACTTCAAAATGCATTAACCGGATGAATGTAAAACTCAGATTGCGACCTGCACTGAACTTAGTTGCAGACTTTCCACCAATAAAATTATATGGTCACCGCTTAATGTTCCATAGTAAAAAAAAAAATTCGGCGGGAAGTTTGCACACTAGTTCAGCACTTTGCATGTTGAGGCGGCGCGGCATTTGATGCGCGCTTCAAGGTCGATCTTACTGCCCCATCGCATTTGAGCCTCTCACGCGTGGGTAGGCGGCACCCTTAATTCCAAAACTTAACTTTGCAGCGAGTGTGTGTCTCGTCGAGAGCTCGAATATCATGTGGCAGCTACCCAGTCACCACACCATTTCCATGTCAACCAACTAAATGTATGGGCTCTTGAGCAATTTAAATGCTAGTGCCTGCTCCCAATTTTACTGAAATAAAACAATATTCCAGAAGTATCGACTGAAACAGGTTGGATTCACATTTGAGAAGAAAAAAAAAACATAACATTGGTTCCATTCCCGGCTTCGGTCATCCTGATTTCGGTTTTCTAATGTCTCTTAAAGTCACTCAAGGCGAATTCTGGGATGACTTCTTAACAAAGGCCATGGCTGATTCCTCTCCCAGTTCCTGTGTTTTCTCGTATTTTCAGGTTAGCTCGCTAGGTTTATCTGCACAAGTTTAACCATATAATTCACACAATGAAAATAAGAAGTATGGCCTTTTACCCATGAAATGTTACAGTAGCAGATTTCTTTTCCTTACCTGAACTCTCTTTACACCCGAATACAACACAAGTAACCGTTTATTCAAATCTGTCAAATCTGTTCAACAGTATGAATACCATACTAGGTGCTTACGAAAACCTCACTCGATCTGTTCGATACAGTAGATATTTTAGTACACAATTGTAATGTCGTATGTATATACTGCACTAGTACAGAAGAATATTCTGCACTGTTCTAACCTAGTCTCATATTACAGGTCGATCGGTGATTGAAATATACAGCTTCTGCAAATTTTGCTGCACATACTACCATTAGAATTTATGTGCGGATGGGAAAAAACCGTTAAACATCCAACGACTGGGTATATCTGACCACGTGACCATTACTACCGAGTACTTTTTCGTAAACACCTTCTCAGAGTTCTTTGGGTTGGGCTGCAATGACACATTGTTCGCGCAAAACTGGCATAAAGCGTCTACTTCAAGGAAGTCCCAACATGCCATCTTCTATTAACTCCTACCTCCATGTTTGCCCCTTTCTCCCCCTCCCCTTGTTTCATTCTCTTTTTCATCCCCTACAATCTATCAGTGGCACTGACCATATCACGTTCAGATCTTCGTGGCACAGAGTATGAGTTCAGGGTCCTGATTTAGAATTCCTTCTTGTTAAGGCTGTTCAAGTGGGTAAAAATCAGAATTTTATATTTGAAAGAAACAGTGTTAGTTTTGTAGATGTCACTTTGGAGTACATATCCTCTTATAAAATTTTTTTTTAGCTCAGCCAGTTCTCCCATAATGGGATTTCAAAGTCAAGATTTTCATGGTTTTAGTTCATACATCCCCCAAAACCAATCAACATAATGAAACGAAAAAAAAAATCCTAGTAAAAGCACATGTCACGGACTAGGGCTTTTAGTACATTAACATCCCATATAAAGTATTGTTGTATTTAAAAAAAAATTGCCTTAAAGTAGCAAAAGAATTTCCAATATCAGAATTTTTTTTAAATACAAAACCTTGTTTGAAAATGTTTTTATATACTTAAAGCCCTAGCCCGGGACACGTACTTTCACTGTGAATTATTTCGTTTCATTTTGTTTTCGCGAGGGGTGTGAACCAAAAACATGCCAATTTTGACTTTGAAATGCCATTATGGAAAAACTGGCTGAGCTATTTTTTTTTGTAAGAGGTAAATGTACTCCCAAGAAATATTCTCAAAACTAACACTGTTTTGTGCTAATATAAAATTATGGGTTTTCCCCACTTGAACATCGTTAATGCTATTTTCCCATCAAAAAGTAAAAGCTCGACTCTTAACAATGTTCGATTATATAATCGATACGGACCCCTGATTTTCATGGAAGGAATTTTGCACCACATCTTTTCAATGCCATACGTGCACACGTGCAGCTTTGCTTCGTGATCAGGATGTTGTTAACTCTCAGCGTCTTGAAGTTCTACCAGCCAATCACAGACGTGTGGTGCGCAGTTATCGTGCTCGAAATACTGTAGTCACATTCAAATAAGTGACGCCTTTCAACAGAGACTCGCTGCCAATAACCACGAAGTAGAACTGCAGATGTACGTACATGAAAGTAATTTAAACAAAGCGATGCAACATTTTTTCACAAACGTCAGGCGTACCTAACAATCGATCGTCAATAATGACGTTGAATTCATTCAAAGACATATGATAAGTCGTAATGAAATTGTGTCGTCCAACTTATCGCAGCGTTTATTATGTTATTGTGACTCTTGAGTGGTTCTCTAAACTTTAAAATTTCTTGGAATCAATCCAGGCGAGTGATGTGAGAACGACATACAAAAATGTATATGATGTACTAAGTACAAAATTAACTTAAATTCTTCACTCATTTACTAGATGTAGCATGTCACTATCTCAAGTCTGTCCGCCACACAAATATCTTACACAAATTTAACTATAAACCAAATATTTTGTAGTCATGTATGTGACCATGCAAGTGATTTTCTTTGGCGTTCACCTGATTTGTGACTCTCAGATATTTTTTCTTTGGGGATACATAAAAAACAATGTTTATAAAAACCATCCACACGCAATAGAGGACCTCAAGAAAACATTACGACGGGGATTGGCAACGTCGATGCACATGTACTCCAGACAGTGGCTTATTATGTTGAAATGTGCTCGCGTATACATAACTGAAAGGGGCGGTCATTTTGAGGATATGCTGAAAAGACATGTTGTTTCCATATTTACATTGTTATGTTATTCAATGTATTGGTCCTGTATGTATCTAATCCACTGTCTGCTTTATAAAACATTCTTTTGATTTGATGTGCGCGATATTTGATCACTATGTAGTATCAAAGTTAACAAAATTTAACACGTTTCTATTTTATGCTGAAGTCTCTAACACTCATGTCTACTTTGACGTACGTAGGGACCTCCAACTACAAAATTTTTTCCTCTGGCAACAATATTGCAAAAGGCGATACTTTTTCCAGGAAACCATACAAGAAAATTTCGAAACATTCAAGGAAATATTTATTTATAAAATTAAAAATTGTGTAAACAAAAGCTTTTTGGTGTATTACAACAATAATTTAAGAAAAATTCAAACACGTTTCTACGAGTGGATTACAGTTTGTAGAAAGTATTGCGTGTATTTTTTTGTGAGCAAATGTTTTTTTTTTGTTTCGATGAATTTAAAAACAGACAGATATGAACACAATTTTATAAGACGAAAAAGTCTTTACAGGTAATGTCGGCAAGTCGAACTGTATTCCATACAAAAGTAAAATAAACTCTTTCTGCTGAATACGTAGTTGCTTTTGGATGCAGAAGCCTTTCACTTCATGTAACATTAGCTGCCAGGTAATGAAACATTACAACATTTTATACTGGAAGAAATAGTAATCTCTCCCTTGGGAAACTTCAGACCAGACATAGCTTGATTACGGTACTGCTAATTACGAAACAGTTATTTGTGCGACGAATCGCTGAGAATTCCCTCAATAATTTTTAACTACTAGTTTTAAATCATAGGATGAATTATCAGCAATTCGTCAGGTAAGCTCATTCGTGTGTCAAATCCATGGCTCATTATAAACCCTTGCTGGTTTTAGAATGGCTGCACTGAAATCATGGAAACATAAAAATACTTTAGTTTGATAAGAAAAGTTTGTTATTTGTTACAAATAAGTTACAGTACGCATTTGTCTCAACAAGGACTATACATTGGTATACTGTCAGAATTTTTATAGAATTTTTGATTTATACATAACAAACAAAATTATTTAGTTACAATAATATTTTAGTTTATATGTTGGCTCTTTATGCATCAGGTTTGTTGTCAGTTATGTGTTAGGGGGAAACTACAGTAAGATACATGTAAACGTACAGGTAAAGTAAGTTCAATAATTTTTTGCACTTTAGTTCAGAGAATATTTTCAGTACCCGAAAGCTTTAAGTATTTTTTTCTAAAAACACTTGGGGCCATTGTGGCTGAGGGGTCAGACCTCTCGCCTCCCACCAAGGCGATCCTGGTTCGATTCCTGGCGGGGTCAGTCCTCGGATTTTCGCATGTGCCGGACGATGCCGCTGGTCGGTGGGTTTTCTCGGGGATCTCCCGGTTCCCCCGCCCCTCAATTCCGGCGCTGCTCCATACTCACCTCGTATCATCTCTCATCAGCGCTTAAGACCTCGATGTTAAGCGCTGGCCAAAATATCTTTATTCACTCTAAAAAGTACTTGTGCATATATATATATATATACACACAAGTCAACAAACAAATTGATTATAGAAACATTGGCATTTTCGTCTAATTTATTTTAAAAACACGCGAAAGAAATCTTTACAAAGTTGATTTTTTTTATCTACAATAGTAAACACTCTACAGAATTATTAAATTAGTCAGTATAAATATGATTTACTGATAAAGTATCCTGTCAAATACGCGAGGAATGCATTTTATAGTCAAATTCCATATCGTTTACTTAGCAATATGGTGTTACGAAGATGATATTTAGTTTTTTTGCGTAACTTGAAGTGAACATTCAAATAAACGACTAAGCCGAAGTCATAAAGGTCCTATTGGAACTACAAGCAAGGGCAGAGAAAGAAAAGTAAATTCGTTCAGTAGCATTTCTTGTGTTAAATAAATCAATTCATAGCCACTAATTTTATTAAATAAAAGACAATTAATATTAATTTTAAGAGCAGAAGTACGGCATCACGATTTATTAGGTCGTTTTCGCGTTTATTTACTTTACAAACACGAAATTCCATGACGCGGTAGGTAACCGGAGCCTAACAGTCGCAATTATATTTAAATTATAACGGTAGTCTAAGATACTCCACAAATAATGTTGTGGTATTCCACTGTTTACTGCAGCGTGCAAATACCGACACTAAAAAAAACTGAGACCATTGTAAAACTGAACGGAACACTAAAAAAAACTGAAGTATGTATTATACTCGTACGCCACAGTGATAGGCCGTGCTAGGCCATTACTGTCCGTAGCATGTTTTTTTTATGCAGGTGGATTTAGTAGAGTGGTTCCTGTGTTTATCATATATCAAAAAGATGCGGTACAAATATTTTCAATTTTTAAACGACATTTGATACCTACCCGATATCATAGAGACATAGTGAAAAAATTTTGACGTTTACGACTCCTACCGCAAACACTATGAACTATGCAGAAATTTCCTTAGAGGAAGATTTTATCATAATTTATGTCTAAAATAATAAAAAAAATATCTGGTACAGATATAAACTTATAAAAAATACATCGAAACATTGCGCCGCGCCTTACACGAAGCGCCTGCTAACGCGTGTGCTTGTTGTGCACGTCTGTGCGCGTGGTGGCCTGAAATCAGGGGTACATTCAGCAGGTTGTAATACGCCAAGTCTCAGTGGTAGAAACCGGAATAATTTGTTCGTTCATTTACTTGTAGGTTATCCACCAATAATGATGTGTGCTCAAGAAGACATCGGGACCCACTGGTTGCTCGACCACAATAGGCCTGCATTTAGTTTTTTTTTTTTTTTTTAATTATTGCCAGAGCGTATTGTTGTCTGGAGGACTCCAAGAGCTGTTAACTGAGTCAAATGTCAATCGCAAAAGGTTTTTTTTCAATTGTAGCACGTGACTAAAATAAACCGCCGAAGTTTCAGTACCATAATTATTGGATACATCCACCGTGGGAAATTTTTATTTCTATCTGGTTCATTCTGGCTTAATCCATGAACTTAAGGTAAATCATCTGACAGTATTTGGGATGTTTTATAAACCCTTTTTAATATGCACAGAGGATCTTGGACAAAAACGTATTTATTTTCTGAGCTGTTCTATGAAGAAAACTAGTATCTAGTTAAGTACGTTTCACATATATGAAAGTCGACATTTGTTGACGAGGCCGTTACATAAGTTGGTAAACATTAACCGCCAATAACGTATAGCACAACGCACGTCCTTTATTGGTTCCGAGGTGTAAAAGAGCAATGCAGGGGCAAAGGTACAGTCCCGGCCGTAGAATTCGTTTTTTTCAGCCGATTATTCTATACATTACTTTGCTACTTAAAGGGTTAATTTTACCTTAAATTATCTTTCTGACTGGTTTTGTATACATTTTACCACGACAGGGGGTATATAATACCTTACCGATCAGTTTGTATGTAACAATTATAACATCATGTATTTAACGGGATTGTAAATTTCAGTAATATAAATTAAAAATTAAATATATTTAGTACTACAAGCCAAATCATTTGTCCACAAAGTATATTCTAACGAATCTAATTGTACAGCAACCAAACAAATAAAAATTAGTGTAAACTTCCTAAAATTTAATATATTGACGGATATTTTACCGTAAACACACATGGGTGTTTAAATGTAGTAATAGATTGCCGCTGCGTCAGTGAAACAAATGGATGCGTGAGAGACATGACTTTACACTCAGTAAGCGTCATTAAAATTGGAATTCGTATTGCATAAAATCAAGATATTATTACTGAGCCATATATGGTTGTTTGAATCTTAGGCGAGTTATGGAATTGTATCACTCTGTCAGATGTAAGTTAACGTTAATTTAATGTTAAAATTATCCACTCCCCTTCCCCTTCCAGATTATTATAACAGCATAAATATATAAGCGGTTCGAGATAAAGTGAGCACTCAATAAAGCCCTGCTAAGTTTCTATTTCCAGCCAATTCGTATCTTTCCGCACGTAACGGCGAACGACGGAAATTTTGTCTAATCTCTCTACACACGTTACTTGATGTTTGCGCACGTAAGACATCATGTACAGCTATTTTGTTTGATAAAAACGTTTATTTATTATGTGAAACACATATACGTCTAAATCAGTGGATATTATTTCAATACTGTTGAATTTAAATAGGAAAAAACATGAAAATACATCCGACAATTCGCTGCTAACAGTACAGCGAGTAGGGTAACTGTTTTTCATGTTAAATTATATGCAGTAACGACTTACGATTTAATCAGTGGTTAAAACTTTAGTGATTACTTTATCCCGAACTACCTACAAGGCATTTCAGGGAAACTTCTATTTATAGTTTGAAAATACCCAGACATTTGTGAAACTGTAAAAGTTTCTGTCAAATTGTTTATTCCTTGAAGATTCAGTTTATATTATTTCAGTGAGTTACGTTTCCGTGAGACACGCATTAAAATTATATATATGTATATATATGTACATATATATATATATATATATATATATATATATATATATATATATATATATATATACGAATTTTCCATAAATACGATTAATGCCGTGCTATTACTATGTTGGCCTGTAGTAAAAGGAAAGTATTACTACACATATTATCGAAGGGACATAAAAAGTAAAGTGACTGTAACTAACTTACTTACTAAATGAAGGTGTTCGCAGTTTCATTGACGATCACGTTCATTCATTAACAAACCATAAACGATTAATCAGCCCAAAGACTCGAATTTTAGAACTGGCAGCTCTGACTGTTACACAGCTGCCTAACACATAGTTTATATTACGACGTTTTACCCCACAAATAATTTTGGAACTATTATTTTCTTTCTGTAGGTGTAATATTTCTTATGGGATGTATTTTTTAGGGTTATACATGTAACTCAATGGGATGCTTAAGTACTGCACATTTAGCTTCTCAATGAAACCAATTATCGTTTTGCTAGATAAATCATTTACTTATTTGCTAAAATTCCGTTTTATGTAACAAATTGTATTCTTTATACATTATGAAACCGGTCTTAGATCAAATCTAAAGGGGCTGGCAAGACAGGAACAACAAATAAAATTTTAAATTTCGAGGCCGAACACTTCTGCAGGCATTAAGAATATCTATGAACTAATAGTGATGTTCGAATACATTTATTTAAGATACATTTTTCTACAAGTTTTCAGTCAGAGCGTAATGTGCTGTTAAATTTCAGCAGTATAATAGTGAATCTGGTGAACACTACCAAGGAATTTTTTCACAGATTTAGCAAAGAAAACCAGAAAAGCAAGTACCCTAACGGTGTTTGAGCAAGTTCACAGAGCTATAAAAATTAAGGCAGGGACCTTGTGTTTGATTGGCTACTAATTACAGGAGAATATTTATTTACTGGCCGATGCCACCACATTGCATATTCGAAGTATCTTGAGTTCACCACAAATATGGTAGCTCCGCGTCTTCGCTCTTAAGAGGACGTGCACCGGATGTAATTTTCCAAATTTGATGTGCGGAGACAGTGCAGCGATAAGGTTCAGTTTTTCACACTCGACGGTAGCAGCATCGCTTCTATTCGCTGCGCGCCAAACTTGCGTGCGGTGTTCTCGTACTACTCTTTTTTCCTACGGGACTTAAAGCGGTGACCTGCAATTTTATCAGTGGAAAGTTTGGATTAAAGTCGAACACATGCTTCCAACTTTGTATTTTACGAACCGGGTGGTAATATTTCAGTTACAGCTGTATACAAAGCCGTTTTTTTAAAGATATTTTGAGGGGCCCCTAAAACATGTTTCCGATAAGCATGTTGCACTTTTAAAATTATAGAAACATAGTTTTAACCGTGTGTTCTTTTGGTAGATAAACATATTGTGAATAAGTTTAGCTGTTTCGCATAGAAAAGAATAGCCGCGGCGCGCTACAACATCGTTCATGCATCACACTCTAAATCTGAATTAGTGAATATTCACTGATTCACGCTGATGGACGGAGCAGTTTCAACAATTCGAATCAGAGAAGGTAGTCACTGTTTAATTAGTGAATATTCACTGATTTCCTTTAAGAGTGCCAACATCTCACAAGTGAATCAGTGAATATTAACCTGTTTTTCCAGTTTTTTCAAAGAACAGTTTGCACTTATTGAATCAGTGAAAAATTACTGTAAAATCTGTGGACATTCACTAATTATCTTGTGGAATGTTGGCACTCTTTATCGGAATCAATGAATAATCACAAATTTCACAGTGGTTTCTTACTGATTCAGTTTGTTGAAACTGCTCCATCCATCGGCGTGATTAAGTGAATATTCATTAATTCAGATTTAGAGCGCAGGTGCCTATTAATGATTGTTTAATAAGTAACCAACTGTAGTAATGTAGGTTTGAGTAAGTCATGTTAACAGGTTTCTTCAATCACCAGGTTGTATCTAAACTCCTGCAAGCGATTTAGGGTTTTATGATAATGTAAATTAAAAAATAAGTACGTTTTTATATAAATGTTTTAAATATTTGACTAAAACCTTAACCGCAATATATATTTTAGACGTAAGTTTTTCGTCGTAAGTTTGTACACTGAGCTTTCAGATTCACTTCATCGTTGTTTTTGTTACCTAAACCTTTTATAATTTGTGCCGCCAATTGGCCAGTTTCTTCAGATAACAGGAACCTACTCTACTCTCGAGCAGGGTAAGCAGGAGTTCATTAAGAAGCGGCTCTCGTGACTTATTAAATTCTTGCCAACATTACCTGGGTAACATTCTGAACGACTTTTTCTGAAAGCTGGCCCTGCTCGGGCAAGCCTAGTGACTTAACCGCCTCTGGGCATTCCATGGCCGAGTTCAAACGTCAGAAACATTTCAGGGAAACCAGCAAGCGACCGATCGTGTTTTTCCTCTCTATCCTGGACAAGAGAGAGGGTAAAAAAAGGCGCGAAGTGTGGGAATCATGACCGGGCTGAGGATCGTGAACTGGTTGGCCAACAGCTGGCGCGCTGGCCCGGCGGCAACAAACGTTTCATCACAGCCCGAGGTGGCCAGCCTCAGCACTCGCAGGTCCTCCTACAGTATGGTTCCATACATCCCTGTCAGTCGTCGACAAACCTTGCAAGGTCTCCTCATCCACACTGGTCCGTAAACAAGCGTTCAATCTTCGTCCACTGCTTCTGAGCATTCACACCGGCCACACCACAGCACTGAAAAAAACGATATCGTCGTAGAAAAAAAAATGCTTCAAATGTATGGGCAATTCATGTTTGGATGCTGGTGCCATTTAACATGGCATTAAGAGTGAGTGACAGTCACCATCTTGAATTTTTGCATTTTGTGTCATAACTTTTCTTCTGAATAAATTCATGGCACTTTAACTTTACTACAAAAGAGAATATATATTGACAGAATTTTAGACATCATAAATATTTATTTTCCGTTATTGTTTTTGTTACAGATATAATTGCAGTTGGAAAATTCTTATTACTTTCTTAACTGCAATTCGATCTGTAACAATAGTAATGGAAAATAAGGATTTATGGTGTCTAAAATTCTATCAATATGCATTATATTCTGTAGTTGAGTTTAAGTACCGTGAATTTAGCCAGAACAAAAGTTATGAAACAATATACAAAAATGGAAGATGATGACTATCACTCACTCTTAAGTTTAACTGCCTATTTCTCTTGAAGCTACTGAGTTTAAATAGGGATGTATAATTATGAACCCTTGATTCTCACCAACAGATTTTTCATCAGCTGGTTTCACTTCTGTAAGTGCACGTGATTCCATAGCAATAAATCACGCTGCACAGCCAACCATACACTGTAAAAAAATTCCTCAAATTATTAGGATGTTATTATCCCAGACGCAGTATGGAACAGTTACCATACTTCCGTCTTGTAAATATGCAAACGTTTACACATGTTACAATACAAGTCTGGTAACTTCAGTATACATTTGACTGTTTTATAATTAGGTTTAGGAGTGCTACCACGGATGACTGGGAAACTATTCTACCATACCTACTTTCTTAGCGCCTCTTTACGCACGTCTGGTAATTTTACAAACTATTTTTACAGTGTACATACGTTCGTTTATAGCGAAACAAGTGTTAATTTGATCCAACAGAATTTTAGTCGCCTGAGCAATACATAAAACACGTCAAATTTTGGCTATGTTATTCAAACGAAATGTGTATATAACTTGATCAAGCCGTATTTATGAGATAATCAAATCCGCCAGGCAATCAAATATTTGGCTGATTCACCTGTTACACGCTCGTTTGGCCGTATACAAACATATATGCGGTTGGCCGTACCAAACATTTTCTCTGTGTGCTATAGTAGTTCTAGTTTATAAAGCGTAGTAGATGGAAAGAAAACCTGAAGGTATCGTATTCCAGATGTTCCTGATAATAGGGGCTTTTATGGCCAGCACACTCCAGACATTACTGAAGGAGACATTTGTAATCTAAGCATTTAAATCTACTGAACCAGCGGGTCGTAGATGACATATTTTTCCCCCACGCTACATAATAAATAGAATATCCAGCAGCAGTATCTGCTTGCATCATTTTGGTGTCTTTACTGCATTTCCTCTTCCTGGTTTCCGCTTTGGTATTAAAAATGGTCAGCAGTTAATCATATGCCGTTTACGTTATACCGACAAATTCCTATCTCTTTCCGTTCCTATTACTTTTCCTCCATATTTTCATCAACTTGATCAAATTGGTAATTCATATGCATTATCATTTCCTCGGATACAGTACCAAACTGCAGGCCAGAGCACTTCCAAGATACTTTCATAACATCAACATCGCTTTTAGTGTTCCTCGCGAGAGAAAAATCCAAGGTGAGAATATAATTTCTCCCCTTCCCTCCCTTCCTTAACTAGGCCTTGAAAGTGCGAGGGAATTAATTCTCGCACAGAGAGATTTTTGCTCCCGCGTGCAAGCACATATCCCTATAAGGAATCAATTAGGGACTCAACCGCGATACCACGACGCAATGACAGCATGACGCAGCAACGAAGGACATCAAAGAAACGCCGCGCATCGCTGACAACGTCGAGCGACCAACCGGTAGCTCAATGCAGTGGCAATGTTGCTGCGTCATGAGAGGAGGCCTTGAATGATTGAATCACAAATAATGTGAGAAAGAGTATTAGAGCCAGGCGAGAAATATATTTCGCTGTAAACGTAAATGCAGTCTATTTCTCCTGAAGCAAAAATTAATGACCACTTTGGACAGGCACGCACATGATGTCCCAGAGCATGTTGGCAGTTTATAAATTGGGGGAGTGGGGCTTTTCGGTACATAAAACACATAATTTTTTAAATTTGTTTTAATTATACAATGTTATTTAATTTTAACAATCCCGCATATGTGAATAAGAGAACAACCATCTACGCAAGGACATATTATTTTCTGTGTCCTATGTCCTTAGTTTCAAGAATTTCGACTCGAGGCCCGTATCCTTCCGAGATTGTGAACGTTGCCTAGTTTGCAAAGGAAGAAGATCGCCACTGAATACGGACGCAGCGTTCTGTAATGTATGTGAAGAAGCTCCTCAAACAATTCCGAATTCATTGTTCTGTTACGTGGTAAACCTAAAGCTCACAGAGCAATCATCAGGAGGCACAGTATCAGTTTGTTGTAAAACTGTTCTTGGTAATCATAACTAGAGTCCCGGAAATTTCGCGGATTCAACTGAGGAGAGGTTAGAGTTCTAAGTCATGTATGTGTTGGAAATTTTTTCGATCGGGTTATTGTTTATTGAACGTGGCCTTGAGGCCTCCTAACCAATGGCGGACATGCATAAAGACACTCATGGACTCCCGCGCTACATCGTCAAATGTTCAAATGCTCATTCACTGGAGCAGCAACCAATGTACAAGTATATGGGGACATAGTGTACACAGGACTGTGCAGTCCAGCCTGCTGGTCGTTGAACCCACGAAATATCCGGCACTCTAATCATAACAAGTTGCAACACTCTACTTCAAGTGTAGGTTGATGTTGGAATACGAGTACAAAAAGAACATAATCGTATCAAAATGAAAGAAATTCTAGTGTTGCGGATCACTGTAGCCATGCAAGTTTTGAGTCAATACGGCCCTGACGTTTAGATTTTTAATGGACTATTATTATTATTATTATTATTATTATTATTATTATTATTATTTTAATTTCTCGTCCAGAAAGGTGTCGATTTTGGAAGTTTTTTATTTCATAAGTTGAATTATTTTTTGTTAGTCCTTAGTAAACTTGGATGGAATAATGTTACGTTGCTTAGTCACATAAAAGTAAACTGTTCATTGTTTTAATTGTCAATAACATTTGAAGTACGAACACAAAGCGTTCATAAATTTCGTATGAAACATAATTTCTCCGAAAATTTTAGACAGATTTTGTAAAAGAGAAACAAGTTTAGCTGCATGATCTAACAAACAATAAGTACACTACTATCATTACACACAGAGAAATCTCGCAATTCGTAAAATAATTTTAATACAAATCAAGTACAGTGAGATGATAGTCTTGTCGACAGCGAGGTCATTAGAAAAGGTGAAATGGTTTGACACAATGAGAGGAACTAGAAGACAAAGCGGCAATCTCCTTTCCTATATAAACACGCCAGCATTCACCTGGGGGGGTTATGCTCGAGTTTTCAGTCGCATGCGAGTTGGAAGCTGAGTGCTCGTTTTTAAGACATGGATATTGTTTTATGTTCGTGGTTTCAGTTTTTTAATTTAAAAGAGAAAAATAATTTCTCCATGTCTGATAAATCCACTCGGCTTCCAAATCGCATGCGACTGAAAACTCGAGCAAAAATCCCCTGGAGAGATTTCGGAAAATGACGGGAAACCGAGTTCAGAATGACTGGAACCGGGATACGAACACAAGTATTCCCGAATGCAAGTTCAGTTTGTTACCGTTGCGTCACCTGGCTCAGTATCACCGTACGTGTGTGTCGTAAATTACCGTAACTAATTAAGAGAACTATTCCTTAACAACTTTGAAAACATACCTACAATTAAGAATATATTCCTTACATACACTCTAAAAATTTGTTTGTAAATTTGTTACACGTTCGTATAGGAGCGCTAAGAAAGTATGTGTGGTAGAATAGTTTCCCAGGCATCCATGGTAGCACTCCTAAACCTTTTTATAAAACAGTCAAATGTTTACTGAAGATAACAGACTTGCATTGTAACAAGTGTAAAAGTTTGCGTATTTACAAGACGGAAGTACGGTAACCGTCCCGTACTGCGTTTAGGTTAATTATTTCCTAAACATTTTAGGAAGTTTTTTTTTTACAATATACACAGGTAAATTTCCTTACAAATAATACATTTCTCGAGGCCAGATATCTTGACACGTGCCATGGCCGTTTATTCCCCTAGTACGTGCCCTTGTGTACAGTTGGGCGAAGAGATGAAAAACCGTCTTAAAAAACTCGGCTGTTTGCACATACTCCGAGTCATGTCCGTTGTCAGCTACCACACACCGGCTGACTCTTGACACCACTGCGAGGCCCCAGAATAGCTAGCTATACAGAAACTAATATTCGTGTTGGTTCCTCTTATGTAAGCATACTGAATCCTCAAGAGGCAGTGGCGAAGCGTTGAGTCTTCCAGGGTATACGTTGTCAAGCAGTTGACTGAGTTTTCTCTGTAAACATTAGGTAGGTAAGGGCAGGTACAGTGCTCTGCACGCAGGTGTATGAATTTCACATTCCTAAAGTGTATAGATGGAGCCACTGATGTCTTGTGAAAATAATACTGCACCAACTTGTTTCATTGTGTTATGTACACATCTACAGCTCTGCCTCATGGTTAATGGCTGCGTGTCTTTGTGTAGAGGCGTCGTTCATTTTACTGCGCCAATCAGAATATGGTTTACAAACCAAATTGTCTTGTTGGATGTACATCATTGCTAGCGATTGTTGTTGAATAGCATAAAACCCACAGTCACATAAAATATTTAAGAACAAGTAAGAGTGAGAGACTTTTGTCAGCGTTTAACATCGAGGTCTTCAGCGCTGGTGAAGGGTGACCTAATGTAAGTATGGAGCAACGCCGGAATGTAGGGCGAGAGATACGGAAGATCCCCGAGAAAACCCGCCGACCAACGGCATCGTCCGGCACGATTACCACGTGCGAGAATACGGGGACCGACCCCGTCGGGAAGTTTAAGAACGAGAAAACATGAGCAACAAAAATACGGAAGAAATAAACTAAGGAAGCAAGAAACGGCCGTAGTCAACAAACATACAAATGATTGCGAAATAATCGGTTTGTAATTGGAAAGCAAAAAATAATAGGAAAAAGTAAACATACAAGGGCCAAACACGGTAGAAGGCAATGGCGATAGTGATGAGCAAAAGACGAGGGCAACACAAATGAACAATTCCACTTAAATCGTTGTAGATAAGACAAAAAAATTACAAATATAACACAGGCAGTAATAGTATGCTCCCTTCGACGACAACGGATGCGACGTTCCGGGAACTGGTATCTGATCCAGTCTTCAGACACACAACCAATCTGAGGAGGTCCAGCAGACTGACTGTCATAAGTACTCTGAGACAGCCGTGGTTCAGAAACATTCGCTAACAATGGCATATATCCAACAAACTATTCAGTTTGTCATACACCATCACTGCAGAAATATTTCAAACATCGCAATACGGTTACTGCGATACCACACGTCTGAGATTTGCGGTAAAACCCCCAAGACGTTAAGAGTTTAAAAAATCCGATCATTGACCTTGGAGCGGAACTGCAGATGTGTACATAAGGCATTGAAACAAATTGGTGGAAAATACGTTTCACAAAAAATCTGCAACACTCTGATCTAATATAGCTTGCCTTAGAAAATAGCTAAGCTTATCTACTGGGTAGAAGCATGCAAACTTCATACTGTTACTATGTTAACACGGCCACGATACATCATTCCTACTGCTTTCACAGTAATCGTAATTGTATTCCTAAACGAGAGAAAATATCGAAAAAATGTGGCACAGTATTGTTAAAAATCACTCTACTATGTAGTATATTTTTTTCTAGACAAACAATTATATAGATTGGGATAGTTAGTTAAGTAATGGGAATTTTCTTAGTAACATAATTAACTGAAGCCGTTGTATATTTTGTATTTAAAAATTAGTTAACCTAGTGTACACAGTTTCAAACAAAACTGTTCAACAGTTTTTCAATATCTGCTCTCGTTTACGATTAAAAAAAAATAACTATTGTAAAAGTAGTATAAATGATGGATAATGGCCTTAATTATTCTGTACACACGACAGCATAATCTATGAGAATATTAGACATGATCCTTTGTATGATGTTATTAACGTGTCTGATCAATTAATAGGAAGATGGTCGCTCTACTGTGAAACTTTTGATTGCTGGACAAACTTATCTCTGCGGCAGGCCACAACATTTTAACCCAATGATTAGAGATGGTGGTTTATCGCGGGAAAACTTGACTGTTTGCTGGGTTTCCACACACGTTCAGCTTATCAACAGATAACTGACGAGCTGTTACCCTGTTTGATTGAGCCGATATGATACCCGATATTGTAATGTTTGACGCCTTTTACTGGTCGGCAGACAGCTACGTTGTGTCAGATGTATATAACACAATCATGTAAGTCGCAAGAAACTACAGCATCTTTAAGGGTATGTTGATACAACACACTTTCGCGATGTACCATCATCTCTATCAATGAGTAACTTTATGCGTACATATATACAACAGCATAGCTTGCTGCCAGAGAATAGCTCGAATTTGCACGTACTGATGAGTTGGTTCTTGACTGAGCGAGAGATTTAGCATGGGACTTGCGTCTGATTGGTAAAGTACATCATTATTTGCGTTACGTAAAACATTTCTCATGTTCGCATCAATGTCTGTATAGTCACAGCTCATACGAGTAATAGGGGGTTGCATACAGGTTAAATTCGCGCTGTCGCGCAAAGTGGCTGACATCTGGGGGCGAGTTTATGAACTAGTAAAGACAGTATCAGCAAATGTTTTGCCGTTTACGACAATGTTAAAGTTCAGATGTATTTTAGAGTTTTATCGCGTAGAAAACCAGTGTAATTTTTTTTTAATTATTATATTTTGTGTGATATTAAATGAATATCGTTGTGTGAATGTGTTGTAGTGCGTGTGAGCTTTTTCTGTGATAACATATTACACTGGTAAGATACAGGACACTGACAGAACTAATCTACACAGAGAACACGTATTTGATAATAGCAAAGAAAAAAATATTTAATTAGAATGAAAATGAATTTAGCGGAAAATAGTTGCTATTCCGTACACGAAAAAGAAAATTAGTGAAATTTGCCAGTTAGCACTGCTCTCAACCAGATATAACAAACCATATCCACAGCACTCACAAAAGCTTAAAATTGATATCAGACCTCAGAAACTGTAGTTAAAGTTATATTGAGTAAAAATCTGTAATTTAAATATTTCACGGCTATCAGATTTAAATTTGCTCAGTCGGTAAAATTTAAGTATCTATGAAATTATCTCCAACCTCTGGTTAGGCCTAGGCTCTCCTAATTTAATTACAAAAATGTAGAAAAATTACTATATCACTTTGAACGTTATTAGATCTTGTTGAAGTCTAAATCAATAAAATCTGAGACGTTTACACTGAAGACAGTTCATAGAAGTTACAGTAAGGCTCGTAAGCGTCTGTCTTACGCGTCATCCCTCGTAGTCTTCAAGTTCACTCAGAAGCTAAATTATTATTTACATTATATTGCCTCTTCTGAAACTGGCAAACTTTTAGCGCGACTTCTTGGACCTAGGATCCGCTCCAATAGATCTCTAAACTTACGATGACGGCAGGGTCGGCGTCTCAGCAGAGAAGCCTGCCGCGGGACATGCCCTAGGAGCTTTCCAAGAAGAAGTGACGCTTACTTAAAACTCGGTTGAGGCACTCGCAAAAGAGAAAATATCAAAATTTCTCTTACTAAGAGAAACGAAAAATTTAGTACAGTTACTGATCACAGTAACCAAGGTTTTCTTTTAACTTCAGTGCGTCATAGCACACTGATAAATACATAAACACAAAACCAATATTACATGAAATATTTAAAATGGAAATCATTAAAATTGGACAATTCTTTTACTGAAAATTATGACTTTAAATATATAAAATATGACTTTAAATAAAATTTAGCATCAATCACAAAAGAAATTAGTAAAATTCATCAAATAAATTAATAATATAAATTATGAATATTTAATTAAAAAACAATTAATTAAATCATAGGTGGCCTACTGTAGACATACTACACCAGTAACTTGAAATGTTCCGAATTTACAAATATTAAAAATAGTCTGAACTTTCCTTGTTGCCTTGCTAGCTAAGGATGAAAAGCTTTCAAAGTATTATTTTCCAGGTGACAGTTACAGTTGCTTCGAGCTCGGTAACTTCAACTTGAATTTTAGATATGTATGTTTGAAATAGAACAAAATGTAACTATTAAAGCAAGTTGACGTACGTAAATTAAAAACATATAATTATAATAAGTGTCTTCGTAACAAACACTTGCGCATTGTACGCAGGCTGTGACTAACAAAAAATATCCAACGCAACAAACATTCATATTTGAAGTCGTAACATATTATAGTATCCAGTTTGCAACTGCCGTTACTGATAATTTAAATAATTTTATTTGGATTTAATTTAGATATTAGAAAGGACGTTTTAAGAAATATAAATATGTACTAATAATATTTCATATAAGTACGAAATGAGTCTGGTATCGCTAAGCAAATTATATGCGTTCTAAATATTTAATAGTAATAGCGTTATCTATTGTCAAAATTTTATACTGCTCTAATTTTCCGTAGTTGGGATGAAGGTAGTACTTGAAATTTATTAATTTGGCAGACGTCCCTCGTTTTGCTGTTTCACGTGTTTAAGTTTAAATTTTGGAGCGATTGTCAACGTATATTTATATAGTAGATTCAGTAATGAGCTATGTATGCTATTTATAACGTCAGTGTAAAAGGCAGACAAATAAAACACAATCCCGCATGATTTGATAAACAGGTAGCAAAAAATCTTTACACAATCAATACTTTCATATATTTGTTTTGGTGGCTGAAACATACTTTTATTTCGCCCGGTTCGCACAAAAACGAATATCTTAAATACAAATACAAGCAAACAAATAGTCAAGTAGCTTTGTTGATGCCGTCTTTGCCCTCCATTTTGTCGTATGCAGTGCTGCGCTGTGGAGGAGGCATTGTCGCAAATACGGCTTGTGCCGCAGAAACCTAAATCCAAATGGTGGAGCCAAACGACAAACATCTCCACACAGAGGCAAGTCACTCCACATTGGCTTCTACCGTTGAAACCATTGTTAGTATTCTCATTTTTGCTAATTGAAATTTCGTATCTATCAGTTTTCAAATTTGAAAATATCAGCGAAATGATTAATCACAGTGGTTATACAGAATGTTGTCAAATGACACGCCAATATTTTTGGGAAATAATTCTTACATCTATAGGAACAAAAATGATATATGACATAGGTTCTTAAACTGACCGTTTCTACACTAGTACGTAATAAATTATGCACAATTCATAGAGCGTGGGTGGCTGTTTTCTCGGTTATTCTGACTGTTAATGAGTTAGTGACATAGCGGAGTAATGTACAATGTACATTACTGCTGTGATGGCTTTCCTCGGTTTCGGCCAGCCTGATTTAGGTTTTCCAGAGTTTTCCGAAATCACTCCAGGCGAATGCTGGGATGGTTCCTGCAACAAGTCCTGGCCGACTCTCGTCTCCTTCCCCTTCCCTAGTGTTCCTCTACCAATGCCATATGTTGTTTGAGGGCACGCAAAACCATATAAATAAATAAAAGTAAATAAAATTATCCCGTTTGAGCTATGAACCGTACATCATGTATTGCGAACTGTAGTACAGAAACGATGCGTTTCCGGACCTATCTCCACAAAACACATTTAATTCCTTTAGATGTGAGGAATGCTGCTCCAACATATTAAGACGCAATTTTAGAACATCCTGCGTGTCTCACAAAACGCGATAGTCAGTGCATGCGGCTACAACGCAGCATAGTTTGTGATTATTACCGTCGACAAGACGGTCTTAAAAATTGACCATTTTAGAATGAACAAACTTTACGTAGATTAGTTCACAACTGGATTCTTACTGTAATGTTCAGTTAATGGCATTTCTTCGACGAATCTGAAATATTCCTTGCTGTACAAAATTCAACCGAAAGCCATTGAAACATATTTGAAGTGGAATCGTATTTGGACATAAAAGGAAAAACAGAAAGAAAGTTCCTATAAACTACACTGCGCAAAAAAATTTATAGTATACAAACATTAAAATTTCTTAATCTAGTTTTGTTTTGCTCTCGTGTATTTTGGAGGTTAAAGCAACATGGCGGACATTCACAAAATCCTTTGCTGTGATTGGTTGCTCTGTAAGATAAATTGTGCAGTTAGTATGAATAAATTAAGTTTGATAAAATAGTTTAATAATTATGTAAAATACAAATATGTCCATTTCGGTGATTTGGTTTCAGTATTCTTGAATTTAAACAGGAAAATACACGGAACTATACTGCGTTATTTCGCTGCCAACCATACAAACAGTAAGGCAACTATAGTTCATGTTAAATTATATATAGTAACGGCTAGTGATATCTTCAGAGGATACATTTCTGGGGCACATTTATCCCGAACGACCTATAAGTGGAACTATAATGGATTAACTATGGGCTTAATAGGATCTTACGTTCCCATATTGTACATGATGCCGTAGGCTGTGAGGCTGCAGTATATTAGCAGCTAGCGGCACGTCTAGGGACTCGAACCTGCGACTTTCTTCTTGGCACGACTAGCAGTAGGAGGCCCATCTTGTCTTCTAGGTGATCATAGTGAGGCAGACCCAGTCAGTGCACTATATCGTTGTCCAGTTGGCCTTCATTTCACCGTGTTTGGGAAAGGGGCGGATGTTTTTGTACTATTTGCATGTTTACGATTCGGCCACGGAGGTACTAAAAACAACGTGTAGAATGGTGCATACTGTAATATATTTCATACATCAGCTGTGACTGATACAAGGTGGCAGCATAGAATATTTAGGAATACAGAAGTTAAATAGCCGGTAGGAAGGGAAACTCAGTCACACACGCCAGCAAAAATCGCTTCTCTGGCCAGAAACACGGCGGAAACGCCTACAGCCTATCACCGCGAGGCCGCTGCCTTGCTAATCCGGCAGAAAAACCAATAAGAAACCTGTAATAACACGGGGCTGGTGTCAGCAACGTCGGGCAGCCAATAAGCGGCGAACTTTGCCCTCATTAAATGAGCCGCCACGCCTGTATTACTATTAAGTCTGTGGTGGCAGTTTGTGCCTCGACGCCACAGAATACGAAAATATACAGGAGCAAAATAGCGCGGTGGTGCCTTTGAGGGAGTACGCGAGGTTAGCGGATTTATTCCACGCCAGATTGAACTCCAATAACGTATATATTACTGTCACTTTTGTGATTTGATGACAGCTGTTTTGACACGCATTTGTTGATGGTATGCCAGTAATAGTGAAGACATAATTGGAGGATCTACCACGCGCTTGAAAATAGATTGTTTGGAACACGCATTTATCACAGGAAAAGTTGATTATTTGCTAGGCTTCAATATAACATATCTAAAGACGGAGAAACTTGCGGGTACCATGACCTGTAGGCTAGATTTCAAGAATATCTGTGTGCTCAAGTAGACAGTGGCTGTCCATTGGTTGCTTGATGACACTGTGATTAGACATTATTTGACATGATTCTATATGCCTCTTTATTGTTTGTCCATTGTCTTCCAGTAGGTGTCAAAAAAATTAAGGGACCCATTGCGAAAGCGACACGAACTTAACTGACAGTTATTTCAAGTCTAGCTTGTTTTAAAAATAAAACGCGAATATTTAATGTAGCTATAAATATCCATATGTGACGTTTTTTTCGTTATCAGCGTGTCCCCATCTGAGGGGACAAATGAGAAATGCATTTATCTTTAAACAACTATAGAACCATCCCGCAGTCATACAAGGCTCAGGCCACTCGTTGGTAAAATTTTCCGTGAATTTCCGGATAATTTTACGGAAATATTTGTTTCATTAACGGAAACACTATTTTGTAGCACAGTTACACATAATTTTGCTTCATTAATTAAACATATGTAAAACTGCGAGAAGAAACTGCAGCATTATTAAGGCCTCGCTCTTTAGTTTTGCTGCAGTTTAGAAAATATCTTCTTTAACGCAAATTAATGCATATATCAAAAATTCATTCTTGCAGTTTTAACATTTATATTTCATTGTTTGTATCTGAAATTTTCTGCTGCAATACACCAAACGGATTTTTAGATTTTTGCCCCTGAAATATCACATATTTCGTTGACAAAATCAGCCAAAATGAAGCAAAATAATTTTTTTGCTAGCAAACGGTACACTATTTAAAAAAACGCTCTGGCAAAATTTTGTATTGTATGACTGTAAACAGTCTCAAATTTTTTCAAAGCATTTGGTAAAAAAAATATTTGAGTTATTTGCAATTGTCTGAAATAAATGAAAGATCATGGCCTTAAGCTTGCATCCCAATATCTCATAAATATGTGAATTTTCTTAATTGGAGCTAGTTGCCTTCTGTAAATTAACGGACAATTCTGGGGAATTTTTTACTAGCACTTCTCTGTAAAACAACGAAAATTATTTTTAACAGTGCTACCTTATGTTTGTGAGAATCTTTAGCAATTGTTGTTTAGTACTCCTTAGTAACGGATATGTCTATAATAAATGTACACTACAGAATCAAACGTAATATGTACATAAGTATGCGGACACTTGCATGGGAAAAATGGTAAATTTATGAGTTAGAGAGCTGTAAATATTACGGCTATATTTTAATAACATCACCGATAAATCTAGTAAACTGCTTGACATAAAAATTATGGAATCTTTCATTAATTTTCCATGCAGAATCATTTAAATGGAATTATAGGTTAAGTTTCAAGAATGATTTCAAGCCCAATATGAGATGAACGTACAACACTTTTATGATCTACAAAATACATCACAAATACCTCCTATGACTCAACATTGTCTCAGTTACCAAAATTAACAGAAGTTGTTTCTGAAAAGAAAAAAAAAACAATAAATAAAATTTAGCATATAGCTCTCACCACTAAACAAATGATGCAAAAATAATTTCCTGAAACTGTACCGTTGCTAGCCATAAGCACTGTGGCTCGTGGGTTGTTGCCAGGTGGGGCTGCAGACAGTCGGAACTGTACACTCTTGATGAACGCGCCGTAGACCAACGAATATGAAATATTTGCCGGCTGATAATCTTTTATGACCACTCAGTAGTAAGGGGCACCTGCACATCAGCGTGTCAGTGGCTGTAGAGTCAACCAGCGCACAACCCTGTACAGCTCTTGGCAACTGCAGCCCTACCTGGCAACAACCCACGAGCCGCCACTGGCTATAAGTTCTAACAAAATTACTTTAATTCACAGTTTGATAATCAGAAAATTGTATAGCTAAAATAAAACTTGGTTAGTATGAACATTTATTTTTAATGCGATTAATTTCATGGTAAGTTTTGTTAGAATAACAATTTTCGTTTCACTAACATATTGTTGACATACGCAATTGCGCTGCTATATCGTCTCCGAAAACCAAGAGTTAACCAAGAAAATATATAAACAAAAACAAGCCGAATGGGACGTAGTCAACACATACATATGTAACGAAACCAGTAAAATCCCAAACAGAATTGATTCATATCACAGACAATAGAAATCAAAGGTTAAGAGTTTAAACCAAAATCAATTAATCGAAACGGAAAGATAAATTAAACTAAGAAAACTTAGGGCACCGAAAATAAAACAGCAAAATAGTTGAGTAAAAAATTTACTCCAACGCAAGAATCTTTCAAGGTATTAATAATCCTCGTGACGAAGAATGTAAATAACCCCGCCAAGACCGCTCGGTGAACCAAAATTTCAATTTCTCGCCATTATGTTTCCCAACCCTCATCCAGCGGTAGTGTGAATGTCGCCACCATCTCCGATGATAAAATATAGGCCGTGTCCGACGTGAAATGACATGACGGCTTATTTGATGCGGGCGATCTTCTCCGCTCATTGGTTGCCAGAGTATGACATAATAACCCCGGGTCTGTTTGGCTCCTGCATGTTACGGAAGGTTTACTATTGGCCTTGCTGCCGGCTAGCATTACAGTCGTCTTACGCTGAATAGCCAGCGAAGCCATATTGCTGGTGTGTGACTGAGTTTTCCGTCCTGCCAGCTGTTCCACTTCTGTATTCCTTAATATTCTGTGCCCTGGTTATGTTTTCTGCTGTATTTTCTAATGCATCACATGCGCTGTGTCTCTCGCACTCACCTGGACAGCGTCGACTGCTTGTCGTCCGGCCGGGAGGGACTCGCCAAGCCGTTAGACCAATGACGCCCCGGCAGGCCGCCGTCTGCAACAACCAATCACAGGACACCCGTCAGACCAGCCGCACTATAACAAAATATACTGTAAACCAATACCGGACAGCAAACTGCAATCCTGCGAGAACACTAACTGTGTTTCTATCTCAAGCCAACAGAAAACACCAGACTACAGTTTATTACTATCAGCTATACGATACCAACATAACAATGTAGACAAAAACTTTCTCTTCTCGACAAATATCTGCTTTTTCTTCGCCACATCCGAAAATAAATAACGTCTTAATCCAAAACAGCTGTAAGGGAAACACATAAACCAGAGACAATTTATGCTAACAGAAAATGTTATTTTTCGCACTCTTATCTTTGTTATCAGCACTGAGCTATCCGTTATCAGTCTTACTAGCAAATATCTTAAAGGACAATATGGGAAAGTACAGCTTTTTATTATTGTTGAAGCGCGAGACGTATTATGAACGAAGTGAACTGGAAACACTAGCAAAATTAACATTCTTATATCTCTATTTTCTACTTATATATTTATTTTTATTTATTTACTACCCAATGGACTCAGAGAATGAGCAAGTTGCTCACTGAGTATAGGGCTCGTCAAACAAGGTACATATATACATTTAATACACTATAAACAATCTTAAAACAATTCAAGTGTTCTCACAAATTGCATTACGCATAAGGAAGTTACACTGAGCTAGAATTGAGTACGTTTAGGTCATGTTACATTAATAATACATAAATCTAAATTCTAGTACACACATAGTCAATACAAAGAGGCCATGTTACATTAATAATACATAAATCTAAATTCTAATACATACATAGTCAATACAAAGAGGCCTACATTTTTAGTGAATCAAAGAACATGAACATGTAGCGGTAGTAACAATTACGTATGAGAGAGTTTTACCTTTTGGAATGCTAGTAAACACTTTTAAGAAACTTAATTGATAACAAACATCATCTAGATTAAAATACAGAATCAAACACCCTACATTTACCAAAATACACAATTTTGTACATCTCATTTTATAGCATATTATTTATATGTATAAATCAATATCCATCTGCAGTAGGATGTGTGCTTTTGATGTAAGGGTAGTGCAGTTTACAGTTTCAAAGCCAGTTCTATGAAGACCAAAATGGTTCAGAACTGTGAAGGAACTCATCCACGGTGTAGATAGCATTTTATACATATGGGTTTTTAATATTTTTCTAAATGGTAGTTATACATTAAGAACTAAATTTCTCTTAGGCTAATAGTATAAGAATGTGTTTATAAATCTTTTAAATTTTAACTTATCAAAATAATAACTGAAATATGGTAACTATATTCTGAAATAATGATTACATTACAATTTATAAATAATAAAATATAAAGCTAAAACTACCCATAAAACAAAGTGCTACTGTAGAAGGAACAACGCTCATATCGGCGTGAGCTGGAATTATATAACACGTCTCCTTATGACTTTCCTATATTGTCCTTGTGCAATATTTATTAGTCTCTATAATATTAACCTCCAAGAGCATAAGTATCTCAACCACCGCAACGTAACTGTGGGCAATCTTAATTTTGCTGCAGTCATTTGAAGAAGGCTGTACAGTATTGATTTATGCTCCATTCCATATAAGTTTGGATACATCTGACAGCAACTTATGGACAATCATTTGTAATATTTTGTTATTTTTGTCACTACACAAGACAAACTTTGCAGTGCAAATGCTGAAATTGATATTTCAGGTTCATTTTAGACCTAAAAATGTCTTGCATTGTGCAACAAATCACAAAATACTAAAAAATTATTACCCGTAAGTTGCTGTCAAATTTATCCACACTTATGTAAATCAGAGTATAAATGAATATATACTTTACAGGTTACAGCAATTCAATTAATGGAAAGTGGAACAGCAGTGTTAATTAAATAATTGCATAAACCAGTAGTGAAGTGCTTATTTAAGAGTCACTGATATTTTGTGAAAATAATTTGACACCAACTTGTTTCATTGCCTTACGTGGACAAGTGCAGTTATTGGCACTGTGTCTTTGGCAGGGCCGGATTTAAGCTTCTAGGCGCCCTAGGTCCGTCAAAGCGCCCTCGCAGCCTCTGTTTTCCATCCTTCCTTAACAACTGGCATCCTTTCCTCGATTTCAGCACCGCGTTATTTAAAATTACAATGCTCTGTCGTCTCGCCATATATAATAATAGTAATAACACAATAATAATTCAGCTTTATTGTTACTACGGTCGTAGACCGTGATTGTAACGTAGTTATATATTTGAAACTAAATAGCTGGATTGGCCATAGAGAAGACAAAATTTATAGAGACAGCATAAGTATAGAGGTAATATATAGTAGAGGGAACATGACGTCACAAATGTGTGTTCAACATGGTCTCGAGAGTTTGGTGTCGTTTATTTATGTTTTCTCGTCGTAAAAATGTAGTCGTGTTGTTTGAAACTCATGGCGTACCTTCCAGAATATATATTTGGTCATGTGGTGTCACCAAGATCTCTTTTCAAAACCTTATAGTAAGTGTGTAGGTAATATTCACTTTTTACTAAAAACAGCTGGGTTAAGGAAAACAGTAACGAGGCAAACATTGTTTACATTTGTCGTTCTGAAATTTCTACGAAATTATACTATGCGATAATATGGTAATATGTTCTCCTTAGTTAATATATTCATAAGGGACCAAAATAACCCAACATAGATGTGATTACTAAGCAATTATTATCTTTCCTCTCAATATTAGTTCAAATTTCCCGCTCATATTTCACTAAAGTCACGTGACACATGTTAAACACACAATTTTGTACGCAGATGTATAGAGGATACTCCCTCTACCCTATATTTACTCTAAGAGCATAAGTCAACAATGCCAATAGTAAAGCTATTTTAAAATGTTTTTACTCGTCGCCAAATTGACGCTTTTAAAAATAGCGATGGGAAATCCTTCAAACGTTCCCCTCGATAGAAGTGCGCCCTTGTGAAAGTTGCGTCCTAGGCTCGGGCCTAGTGGGCCTAGTGGTAAATCCGGCCCTCGTCTTTGGGTAGAGACGTCGCTCATTTGACTGAGAGAAACAGAACAAGGTAAACGTGACACCACACGCACTTGCGAGTAGATCTCCAAGACGCTTGTAGATAAAAACACCCACTCACTGGCCATGCAGTAGAACTGCAGATGTGCTCATAAGGCATTCAAACAAGGGCGTGTCAATTTCTTATCACTAAAACTTCATGGCTCTAGTTGTGTTCCAAGGAAAATGGCGCCAAACGATGACTACACGCAACTCTGAGTTGTCCGTGTATAGTTGGTGCTGATTGTTCTTCTCTTGTAACGTGGCCACATTTCGCCACCGGTACTCGCATTTATCGGAGATAAATGAAAAAAAAAATCAAAAAGAAGATAATAGAATTAATCACTCTAATATTAGGAAAGTGTGTGCGTTTAAGTACTACGAAAATTATGAGTCGGAACTGTCAACGTCAGTTCTATATTTTGAATTATTCTAAATGATTTCATGTGAACAGATTTTTTCCATTGAAAGTATTTATTTTGTAATAGACTCAATCATTTCGTAGGCATACTTTTGATGGGGAAGCCGTAACCTTTAAATCCGTTCCTTGAAGACCTTTTATCTAATAAATGAAAATACAGATGCCATTTATCATTGTTCACAGCCCCACAAATTTCGTACGAGTTTTCTTAAATTTTAAATTACAGAAAAGTGAATGGCAGTTGTAGGCTACAGCTGCTCTGGCGTGCTAAGAAAATTGCTTGTGTGAACTTGTTTGAATAGTTTATAATAACCAAACCAATTATTCTAGTGAATTCATGAACACTTTCAAAGCAGGGTTTATTTGTCGTGCATACACCTTATCTCTCTAGTTTTCTTCCCGCTAGGTCGTAGTGAGAAAGGCAGAAGCACAGAATAAATAAGTAGCGATAAAAGCGACAAAACGTGATTTTTTTATCGTACTCGTTTTCTCTTTGGATTGTCATGGTGTCGGCGTTCGCAGATGTTTGGCTACACTGAAGTTTAGTAGGTCCTATTTTATAATCTGCGGTGAAATTGATATGTCAGAAACGTCACACTTAACGCTCATAACTATAAAATTTATATAAAAACAAATTACAGTATTTCTTGAAATATAAGTGGTAGTTTAAACCGAAGTCTCAAATTCCATATGGATTTGTTTACATGTCTGTACGCCCCGAGATATAATAACAACGGTTAAAATGTTGGTATATGTCATTTCTGATATAATTACTTGTTATATAAGATTGATCCTCGAATCGTCACGTTTGTACGTCTAAATAATTAATTAAAAAACAAACTGCACTCTGTTTCATATAAGTTTGGTGAAATTTGACCGCTACTAATGGGCAATAATTTTTTTTATATTTTGTGATTTGTGCCTCAATACAAGCCGTTTTAAGTTATAAAATGAGCCGGAAATTACCATTTCACCATTTATACTGTAAAGTTTGCCTTGAATTGTGCCACAAATCATACAATATTAAAAATTATTGCCCATAAATAGCTGTCAAATGTTACCAAGTGTATACGAAACAGAGTGTCTCAAGTACTACAAGGGCTTAAATAAGCAATAACTGGAATCCACATGGTATCGTTTATATTACTGTACGCCTCGAGAGCTGGTATGATAGCAACAATGAAAAAGCCCCCCTTCTTCTTTGTCGCTTCTGTTCGCATTATTTATTCTGTGGCATAAGAGTGTTTCCTTGCTGGTAGGAAGGCGACCGGCTGGACTAGGAGTGATGTAAGAGAGAATTAACGGAAATTACGTGTACGTAAGTTAGCGGGGTTTGTGCGACAACTTTTCCTTTTAACGCCGGCCGGACTTCTATACGGGGTCTAACTCGGCGCCAGGCGCTACGGGGCAGATAAGTACTGGACAATTAGAGTCGTGTTTAGCGTCGCCCAGAGGCGCGAATGTGCGTCTACTTGTCTACAAAGTTCGCGTGAGCCGTGTCTGAGGTACGGAAACAAATGTGCGATAATAGCTAGACTGGCTCCAACCTTTATACACAGCTGCAGTTGCTTTAATCGTCGGATTTTTCCAACGAGACTTTTACAGGTGACCCTACATTTTGATTTACGGAAATTGCGTAGTAAGTCCAACGCTATTCTCTACTTTTATTTTATTTTACGGTTCCAGTTGGAAATGTTTTACGAGACAACATTCTGAAGAAGTTACTTTTAGTCACTTTCAGGTGCATCGAAACCATGTTTCTAAGCATGATATCTATCAAACGAAAATAGAGAAGCGTAGTTTTAAATGTGTTTTCCTTTCGTAGTAGCTGTGGCGGCTCTAGGGTTGTTACCAGGTAGGGCACAAGTTGCAGAGAACTATATAGTATTGTGCGCTAGTTGACGCTACAGCCACTGGCACACTGGTATGTAGGTACCGCTTATTACTGGCTGGTCACAACACAATAAGTAGCCAGTATATATTTCATGGTTAGTATATACGGTGGCGCGTTCATAGGAGTGTACAGTCCTGAACAACTTGTGCCCTACCTGCCAAAAATCCTCGAGCGGCGTCTGTTTCATGTATAGAGTATATCAAACACACATTAGGCAGTTTTATCTCAAAAAATTTCTCCTTACAAGCTGCAACGTAAGGATCCTGGTTTTTCGCGAAAAGAATTTTGCCATACTTTGTTTCAGTGCCTTACGTGTACGTCTGCAATTCTGCTTCATGAATATTGGCAGCGTGTCTATATGAAGAGCCGTATACCTATCATATGTCTGAGCCAATTACAATAAAGTCTCTGCAACACCTCACGGCTGTGATTTGCCGGTAGAATCCCAAGGCTCGCGAGAGTTAAAATATACAATCACTGACCGCGAAGCAGAACTGCAGATGTGCACGTAAGGCACTGAAATAAAGTGTGGCAAAATTCTTTTCGCGAAAAACCAGGGTCCTTACGTTGCAGCTTGTAAGGCACTGAAACAAAGTATGACAAAATTCTTTTCGCAAAAAACCAGGATCCTTACGTTGCAGCTTGTAAGGCACTGAAACAAAGTATGGCAAAATTCTTTTCGCGAAAAACCAGGATCCTTACGTTGCAGCTTGTAAGGCACTGAAACAAAGTATGGCAAAATTCTTTTCGCAAAAAACCAGGATCCTTACGTTGCAGCTTGTAAGGCACTGAAACAAAGTATGGCAAAATTCTTT